>MQTX01000382.1:0-47235 GCA_009735665.1 Angiostrongylus cantonensis
ATTCTAAGCTTGAAGGGAGTCAGTGATAGTGGTGGAGAATTACAGGAAACACTGCGAATATTGCGCACTCGAGTACTGGAAAAGAGCGTTCTGATCATATGACGCACGTTATCCTGAAAAGCGATCATCAGACAAGGATACGTCATGGTGCTCAGCGATGACAAGAAAGCCGTCAGGTGGTACGAAATCCTAGCGCCTTTCAGCAACGTCGGCAGATAGTAGTAGCACGTGCTGCCAATGAATTGCGCAATACAAATCGTCAGAAAATTTGCCACCTGAAACCGTTCAATTCTCGATCTGAACACATCTTACTGGTAATTAGTGGAAGAACAATTTGGGGAAGCACATAGTTTTCCGCTTCCATAAAATGTAAACTTGTGATTCAAATGGTCTTCGAACGCTCACAAATGCCAAATGGTAACACAAGTGCTAAGAAATGAAACAACAGTGACACAATAACACGAGTTCTAACAAATGCTAGTGTTATCAGATTATCAAGGTAAATCAGAAGTGGTGAATTGGATAGCTCAGAAGTGGAATCTTTAGAAACGAGATGAACCGTGACGCTAGAAGTGCACGATGAATAGTGAGTAAACTGAATAGACCTTCACTGCTCCGTTCATTTCCATCTATGCGCCTCGTCGCCTCTCACCAGATCGCGAGGTGGACGAAAAAATGGCGAAGAAGAAGATTTGTTTATTCCAGATAAACTTTCTCCTACTTAACAAGTTAATGCATGAGGCATAGTAGTATAAAACAAGGACGTATACGGTATTTCGGTGCTGAATGACGAGAATGATTCATTCTTATTAAGCTGTTAGGATTTGCATTGCAATAAAGTTTAACGCTCCATGTTTTCACTATATATCATTATAGAACAAATAAAAGAGAAAGAATAAAGCGTTTCGTGTTGATCAGTACTTGAGGAAGGCACCGTGCTATCCACTTCATCGACCATAGTAGTGGTGAATGCATGTCTGGCCAGTACAACAACTTGTAGTGGCCTACTGAAGTATCAAGTGAATGCGTGACGGTGATACGTGAGATCGAATCACTGGTCCATCACATCTTTATTGCAGGTCAGGCCCCAACCAGCACGCGGCATGCAGCCATGAAACACAAGTTTATTCCTGAAAAACAAGCTACGCGAGCACAACTATCTCTTTGTTGGTGACTTTTTGATGAACATGGTGCAAGAGTCGACCAAATAATGAAGATTACCACTCTGTTTGCAATGGTCTCATAAGATAGTGACGTCTTAACGCTCAACAAGTTTATTTATTGAACGTTTGTCATGAAGGCGACAAAATGCAGATAAAAAACTGATCAACTAAAGTGGAAGAACTCTTTTGCACAATATCCCCTGAAGACACATTTCATTCATAAAAGTAGAATGAATTCGGATACGAAACTCCAACATTGAGCTCTTCGTCAGCTACACTTCTGGGGTTCAATTTCTGTTGCTAAAATACTCCTTTCGGCCTTTTTTGTCACAACTCGGAAAATATTTTCTTAACCTAGCTTCGGGTAATTTTAACTTTATAAAGCAGCTAAATTTGGCAGTGAAAATTGTTGAGGTGCAGCGTTGTGTAACAACTGTGCAAAATGTCGAATGGGGCTCAATTTCCGTCTATGAGATCACTTCACCCGTGTGTCGCTCTGAGACACGAAACAAACCTGAGAGCAAAGTTGTTAACCTTGATTCGCCCTTGTTTTATTCATCGAAATATTTCAAGTGACCAGTGCCTTCATATGTCAAAATCAGCCAAAGATTCATTGGCCGAACTCGAGTTTTAACTGCTTGTTGTAAAATTCGATGTTTCATTTCAATAAGCAGACATGAGGTTGTTATTATAGAATTTATTGGAATACAATAGCTGATGTTTCGGAGGTTTCGCCTTCTTCAGAGCCGTCTATTTTTTTTTTTTGTTGTAAAGTTAGTTGGTGGATAGCAGCTGCACAGGGTAGTACATGGGCGAGGACTGTGCCTGTGTCAGATTATTGGATTAGCATGAGGTACTGCGCCAGGTCAGCAATTTTTTTTTCGAAACATTTTGGACTTTAAAAAAGTATCCGGATGAGACGATTACGGTGCAGGAGTATATCAAGCAGTACTCGATAGATTCCTCGCACTCGGCTACCATTTTTCCATACATCACTATGACTTCTTGCCAAAAAATCGTTCAGAAGCCATGACGTGGTGGAACTGCCTTCAAAGACTTCAGTGTCTTTGGAAGCTCACGGTTTTCTGCAGTAGGCATTCTTAAACTTGCTTCTTGCTAGCAGAAATTGAGAAGAGTTGTAGCGTTAGATCATAATCATGATTGCTATGCTACATCGCCGTTATTTCTGAGCTCAGAAATCTGATCACAAAACCATTGAACACAGGGGAAATATGCATTGAATGAGACTTGCGATTGCAAAGTAAACAGAGGGATATGTTATTATTAGCGCTGTGGTCGAGACAAATTCACTATTGCTAATTTACAAAAGAGGAATGAGCTAAGTCTTTGTCATGGAATACCAATTAGTAGATAAATAGTTTATTCGAAATTTGCTAATTATTTCGAGATATCACAATCCTTTTGTCCCCCATTTTGCTTTTAAGGCATGTGGTGTTTTTTAATTGGCGCGTGAACTGGAGTGATTGAAGTATGCTCTAGAATGAACACGTTGTCACGGGCTCTATGCTTCGTCCTGGATGAACCAAGGTCTCCATATCAGCTTCCTGAAGCGATATCCGGCTTATCTGATAGACATAGAAAGTGACCTCACAATCCAGTCTAATTCATGGAGTAAATTAATTAACGAAGATCGTTTAACCCGTTCATCCCTTGAGGTGTGAATTGTGGACTTTTTTGGATCTTCTTTGTTTCCACTAATCAGGATATCTGCATGCCTATAATTCCAGTTGTTCTTAGCTATTAAAACGCCAAGACAGGAAAACCACGGTGATGCGTGACTGCAGAAATTATGTAAACGACCACATGGAAAATCTCATTGTGGTTGCGTTTAATTAGTGAAATAATAAAGAAGACCGTTAACGGTCTCTGTTACGCAATCCAGCTGCGGTAGGTAAAAAGCAAAATTTAGCTCCGCCTCGACATACCGAGTGCTTGTTTGACCTAGTGTAACGTTGTGTATCTCATTCGTATCTTAAAAGGAACATATTCTCTAACCAGCGCTTTCGTAGCGCTCATCCGTCTGTGCATTCCATCAGTATGAATAGACTTATAATGGGAACTATAATGTTTCTCACTACCTCCTGTTCTATTTTCCTGAATCTTCTAATCGTGATCGTGCTCTTCCGATCTAATTTGGTTGAGCATTCTGTTCGCCCACACATAGCCAGTTTGACTGCCGGGAACCTGGTGTTCTTGAGTGCGAATTGTTTCGTACTCCTACCAACGCTGTTGGGAGATGCTTGCATTGCGGATCCATACAACATAATATTGACAGCTCCCAATACCATGGGTTATCTATTAATCATGTTCACAACAACTACTATGGCTATTGATAGATTTCTAATATTTTTTCCCATCAAGGTTAGTTGTTCATGGTTTAACTGAAACTCAGATCATTATTGATAATGGTTGACTAGATGTTTGAAATTACTGGTGTTGTGGTCGATCCATAAGGATACGAACTCAACAGAAAAAAGGTAATGCACAATGCTTTGAGAACGTTGTCAATGCTAGTGTCAAATCTTCTTAATGAAAAATCTCCTATAGAGGGTCATTGGTAGCAATTTCTCTGGCGAAAGATGGAGCAGAAACTATGGGCTTTATTAGAAACTGCGATTGGTTATGACGGAGAAGCTCACATAAACGATGAAAGCAAATTTAGGTGTAGTGAAATAATTTTAATAATTTGATGTCGAAAACGTTAGTTTAATCCTCTGACGTCACTTAGCGATTCTAAAATATAAACGTTTAGGCTCTTAAATTTTCAAGCCACTTTATGACAGGTAATAGAGGCAAACTCCGGTTAAACCAGGTTTTATGCAGAATAGTCATGCGCTTTGATTGCGTTTGGTAAAATGTGTAGAAAAAACTCTAAGGAATTCAGAACATAACTTTCTATCTTCCACAGTTACCTAGGCATGGTTATAGAGTGCTGAGAAAGGATTCCTAACGGTGTTCAAGCAGTAGGCAATAGGGGATAAGCTGCTCGAGAAAATTTTTAGACCCTAATCATAGAAGAACTAGAGAGAAAGTTATTTATGCTGAACAGACGGCATTATAAATACTCAACACTCCATATCCGATCTGGTGCAGGTTAGCCCCACATGAAACGCAAGGGTTTTTATAGTGTTCACACAATGGTAGCTCAAGGATTTCCAATAAATTCAGGTTTTCAGAGGAGTATTCGAATAAGTATAACAGTAATTTTAACATTAGAAAAAGCGAGAAAGGAAGCTGTAGGCAAGTGAAAAAGCAAAATTTTCAGCGCTGTACGATAGAGAGGAATGGGCTGAGCTGGTACATCTTTACGGCCATTCCGTGTATTCTATCCATTTTGCTCACTGCTCACATGAATATCATTGGCTGTTACAAAAGATACAGAAGTTTTGGCTACGTTTATGATGCCAGGCTAGTTGACGCCTTATTTATTATTTTGTTTGGGCTTCATAAAAATTGAGTCCAATTCTGAATCCGTGTTTTTCATACGTAATGCTTTACAACATTTGATTTTTGTTCACTTCACACAACGAGCACAATGACAGAGATGAAATATATAAGTTTATTGTCCCGAGCACGAAGAGAGCCAAAAAAGAGTGGTTCGTGGTCCTGGTAAGCTATAAAGATCGTCAATCTAACTATGCAGTGATATGATCGCGCATGTAAAACAAGGCGAACCACCGTGGATGCAACTGTAGCTCTATTCTTGTTATATACAACAGTTTTTGGATTACATTTATCCTTCTTCTGAATCCCAGCCTGTGAAAGTGCCATATAATGTGTCTAATCGACCAGAGATTCGTTAGTGAAAGAGAACCATGAAATGGCATTGTGAGGAAATTGAACCTGCACTATCCATTTCAAATGAAAATTTTGCATCGTGACTGGAATGCTTATGGAACACATCGCTTTAGACGCATAATTAGTTTAATATTGAGAATATGTTACGATCGATGACGATCCGAACCTCAACTTTACGTTTTGGTTGATTCACCGTCCTCAGGCCTTGCCATAGTATGCTTATTGGATCCATAAGTAGGAGAAACTTTATCTGGAATAAACAAATCTTCTTCTTCTCCATTTTTTCGTCCACCTCGCGATCTGGTGAGAGGAGACGAGGCGCATAGGTGGAAATGAACGGAGCAGTGAAGGTCTATTCAGCTTACTCACTATTCATCGTGCACTTCTAGCGTCACGGTTCATCTCGTTTCTAAAGATTCCACTTCTGAGCTATCCAATTCACCACTTCTGATTTACCTTGATAATCTGATAACACTAGCATTTGTTAGAACTCGTTTTATTGTGTCACTGTTGTTTCATTTCTTAGCACTTGTGTTACCATTTGGCATTTGTGAGCGTTCGAAGACCATTTGAATCACAAGTTTACATTTTGGTTGAATCATCGTTGCCAGGCCTTGTTGTAGCACAGCTCACTGGATTCATGCTTTTATCAAGTCAATGCAGAATTTGTGGCCGTTTTTGATGAGGAGCTTTGTTGCGCTGTAATGCAGCTCGGGCTCAAATTTCTTGTTCATACTAGCATCCACTAAGATTTATATATTTTTGTCAACGATATTCAAGTTAACCTATTCAATCAACATAAAATTCCAATTAGTTGGAACTCACCGCTTCTTTAAAGCAATTTTTTTGCGGCAGTTTAGTTCTGGAAGATTTTCGTTGATATGCTGGCTACACTGCCTAAGCGATTGCTGGTCACCAAGAGTCAAGTGAGGCAGAGTCCTGTAGTCAAACTCGCTCAACTTTGCAGCGTTGGTTGCGCAACCTATACATCACGATGCGTTTAGAGTCTCACCTCATTTTAAGCTTTTTTAAACATCGTCTCCTGTCAAATATGTACGACGTTTCGTTTTCTAATACGACAATGCGTTCAAGAAGTGAAACTTCCTGAAAAAAACCCATGCATTCAGCTTTCGTGACAATGTATCACTGCTGCTTATTCGAATTATAAAACACGGATTTACATTGCAAATGTCTTTATCAAATGGCAAGCGAATGTTGAATTGCGAATTTTGAGTTATCTAACACCCTCCAGTAGTTTCTGGAGGCGCAGCTTTGATCGTCAACTTCAGATGGTCTTCGTCACGTGTTGACGACCAGATTCGACCTTGTCCACCATGAAGACTCCTATTTTCTGTAAAAAAGCTTTCGAAACATCTGCATATTTGGCGCTCCGTGATCCTTCTTTGGGAGACAGATGGTTTGACGGCTCCACATTAATGAGAAAACATTGCTTTTAAGGAAACTGAGCACAAATGAATGATTTCAAAATTGTTGTTGCACGAAGCCTAAAAACGTGTTATATGGTTATTTTTGAGAAGGAAATAAGCTTCGAAATGGCACACGTCAACAGGACGTGCAACAAGTATCAATC
Source organism: Angiostrongylus cantonensis (assembly GCA_009735665.1). Lineage (NCBI taxonomy): Eukaryota > Metazoa > Nematoda > Chromadorea > Rhabditida > Metastrongylidae > Angiostrongylus > Angiostrongylus cantonensis. The sequence goes on from MQTX01000382.1 coordinate 6,574, forward strand.
ACGAATTTCGTAATGGCGACAAAACGGACACTTATGTTCGTTTCAACCCAATGAACGCAAATGAGACAAAAAAGTTCAACGCGCATCCAGTCCTTGGATCATCTAATAAATGCGCGAAAGAAAAAATCGTGTCCCTCTTCTCATTAATGGAACTCATTGAAATGATCTTATAAACTGATCTTCTTTAGCTGCTGCGAGGTTGGTATAGGTCTTCGCATTTGTTAGAACTCGTGTTATTGTGTCACTGTTGTTTCATTTCTTAGCACTTGTGTTACCATTTGGCATTTGTGAGCGTTCGAAGACCATTTGAATCACAAGTTTACATTTTGGTTGAATCATCGTTGCCAGGCCTTGTTGTAGCACAGCTCACTGGATTCATGCTTTTATCAAGTCAATGCAGAATTTGTGGCCGTTTTTGATGAGGAGCTTTGTTGCGCTGTAATGCAGCTCGGGCTCAAATTTCTTGTTCATACTAGCATCCACTAAGATTTATATATTTTTGTCAACGATATTCAAGTTAACCTATTCAATCAACATAAAATTCCAATTAGTTGGAACTCACCGCTTCTTTAAAGCAATTTTTTTGCGGCAGTTTAGTTCTGGAAGATTTTCGTTGATATGCTGGCTACACTGCCTAAGCGATTGCTGGTCACCAAGAGTCAAGTGAGGCAGAGTCCTGTAGTCAAACTCGCTCAACTTTGCAGCGTTGGTTGCGCAACCTATACATCACGATGCGTTTAGAGTCTCACCTCATTTTAAGCTTTTTTAAACATCGTCTCCTGTCAAATATGTACGACGTTTCGTTTTCTAATACGACAATGCGTTCAAGAAGTGAAACTTCCTGAAAAAAACCCATGCATTCAGCTTTCGTGACAATGTATCACTGCTGCTTATTCGAATTATAAAACACGGATTTACATTGCAAATGTCTTTATCAAATGGCAAGCGAATGTTGAATTGCGAATTTTGAGTTATCTAACACCCTCCAGTAGTTTCTGGAGGCGCAGCTTTGATCGTCAACTTCAGATGGTCTTCGTCACGTGTTGACGACCAGATTCGACCTTGTCCACCATGAAGACTCCTATTTTCTGTAAAAAAGCTTTCGAAACATCTGCATATTTGGCGCTCCGTGATCCTTCTTTGGGAGACAGATGGTTTGACGGCTCCACATTAATGAGAAAACATTGCTTTTAAGGAAACTGAGCACAAATGAATGATTTCAAAATTGTTGTTGCACGAAGCCTAAAAACGTGTTATATGGTTATTTTTGAGAAGGAAATAAGCTTCGAAATGGCACACGTCAACAGGACGTGCAACAAGTATCAATCACGAATTTCGTAATGGCGACAAAACGGACACTTATGTTCGTTTCAACCCAATGAACGCAAATGAGACAAAAAAGTTCAACGCGCATCCAGTCCTTGATGTTCGTTTCCCAATGAACGCAAATGAGACAAAAAAGTTCAACGCGCATCCAGTCCTTGGATCATCTAATAAATGCGCGAAAGAAAAAATCGTGTCCCTCTTCTCATTAATGGAACTCATTGAAATGATCTTATAAACTGATCTTCTTTAGCTGCTGCGAGGTTGGTATAGGTCTTCGCTGTCGTTGCTGTTGTTGTTGGTCGATGGCTAACGTTTCGGCGATTTCACCTTCCTCAGAGCCTAGACGTATTTATATTAGAATACTTCATTTTTTCGGTGGAAAAAGGCTAAAGTATTAATGAAGATCAAACATTTAAGTAGATGGTGGGCTCAGATGTTACGGTCAAATGTAGGTCTACACCATATTGAACAGAAAGGCTACTCACCTTGGTGTTATGAGAGGGACTGGCCCACGTGCTGTTCATATGGGGTCGCGAGCAAGACACACCCCCGGGGTCAAAATATCATTTTGAAATGATGCGCCAGGTCACGTGTGATAGTGAGGCATTCGTCTTTCCGGTTCATCTTTGGATTTTTGAAATTTATCCAAAAGGCCTCAAGAGTTTTGCGCGTTGATGTTTTTGAAAATCATTCATTGAAAATCATTGAAATGATTTTGTGAATAGGAAGAAGAGTGAGAAATAAGGATGTGAGAGTGGGACTAATAAGGACAGCAGAAAATATAGCTGAGCTATTTCGAATCGACGTGACGACGAACAGCCAGACCGCGATGACCACCACCTGTGGATCAGAAACCCTGCTCAGTCCGACTCTGAAGAAGACGAAGACGTCGAAACATCAGACGAATATATAACTTTAGCCCCCTTGTACGTGCTCAATAATCCAAGGAGCTGTGGCCGAATTCGTCTGGAGCGTCGCCTCGACAGCTGGAACGTCGCCACTCCACCGAACTTTCCCGAACATGGCCTGTCCGCTATCGCGAGAGCTTGCAATTCCTGTTTTTTTCTTAAAGCACATGGATATTGAACAATCAAGTGAAAAGTCTCGAATTTATCGGTGATGGTGCCCCTATTCCAGGAAGGTATATTAAAAATTATTTCAACATCAATATTATAGTAAATAGTTGCTATTAAAATATTATAAAATGTGAGAGCATCGTTCCAGTGGATGCGGTGCGTATTGCAAGTTCCTCACTGTGATGGCGTTCGGGTCGTCCGGCTTGAATTTTATGATCTACCTGGCTATCCTCACCAAAATACGTAGTATGAGCGTCCATCCTGGCCATGTGCGATTGCCATTCGTGAAGAAGCGTGACGTGAAACTAGTGGGTTCCTTGTCTTAAAATTCGTGTTAAATACGTACATATACATAACACACATAAAGACTTTAGATATTTCTTTCTATCATTTTCTGTAATTGTGGCAGCGCAGCGTCAGCCTCAATTGTAGAAAGGAACGTTTTCGCCCAGTTTCCAAGTCAAGTCTAAGTCACCAACAAAGAGATAGTTGTGCTCGCGTAGCTTGTTTTTCAGGAATAAACTTGTGTTTCATGGCTGCATGCCGCGTGCTGGTTGGGGCCTGACCTGCAATAAAGATGTGATGGACCAGTGATTCGATCTCACGTATCACCGTCACGCATTCACTTGATACTTCAGTAGGCCACTACAAGTTGTTGTACTGGCCAGACATGCATTCACCACTACTATGGTCGATGAAGTGGATAGCACGGTGCCTTCCTCAAGTACTGATCAACACGAAACGCTTTATTCTTTCTCTTTTATTTGTTCTATAATGATATATAGTGAAAACATGGAGCGTTAAACTTTATTGCAATGCAAATCCTAACAGCTTAATAAGAATGAATCATTCTCGTCATTCAGCACCGAAATACCGTATACGTCCTTGTTTTATACTACTATGCCTCATGCATTAACTTGTTAAGTAGGAGAAAGTTTATCTGGAATAAACAAATCTTCTTCTTCGCCATTTTTTCGTCCACCTCGCGATCTGGTGAGAGGCGACGAGGCGCATAGATGGAAATGAACGGAGCAGTGAAGGTCTATTCAGTTTACTCACTATTCATCGTGCACTTCTAGCGTCACGGTTCATCTCGTTTCTAAAGATTCCACTTCTGAGCTATCCAATTCACCACTTCTGATTTACCTTGATAATCTGATAACACTAGCATTTGTTAGAACTCGTGTTACTGTGTCACTGTTGTTTCATTTCTTAGCACTTGTGTTACCATTTGACATTTGTGAGCGTTCGAAGACCATTTGAATCACAAGTTTACATTTTGGTTGAATCATCGTTGCCAGGCCTTGTTGTAGCACAGCTCACTGGATTCATGCTTTTATCAAGTCAATGCAGAATTTGTGGCCGTTTTTGATGAGGAGCTTTGTTGCGCTGTAATGCAGCTCGGGCTCAAATTTCTTGTTCATACTAGCATCAAATCATTCATTGAAAATCATTGAAATGATTTTGTGAATAGGAAGAAGAGTGAGAAATAAGGATGTGAGAGTGGGACTAATAAGGACAGCAGAAAATATAGCTGAGCTATTTCGAATCGACGTGACGACGAACAGCCAGACCGCGATGACCACCACCTGTGGATCAGAAACCCTGCTCAGTCCGACTCTGAAGAAGACGAAGACGTCGAAACATCAGACGAATATATAACTTTAGCCCCCTTGTATGTACATATAAATGCTGTGCCATGCAGCTGCGTGGGACAGAACTGAAGGACAGCAATAGAAGCGCAAGGAGGAAAGAAGTGGTCACAAATTAATAGCACAGTGGACCACGGAGAAGTTCTTGTTGGATGCAAACACACATGGGTAACCGAACAAACGAGAGAGTATGAATGAATGAATACGCCGGTGTTATCTCGGAGACTTGGCCGATCGTGGCAGTGATGGAGTGCTTGGCAGACGTACCATGTGATGTGTGTGAGGCTGTGCTAAATTTCAGAAGTGAATTGAAAAAGACCGCCATTTCGATTTTCGAGGTAGTAGTTTTGCATGGATGGCACTTGTTCCTTTTTGAAAGTTTGTGGCTCAGGCCAATCTATATTTTCCAAATTACACATGAAATGTCTTGACATCGTGCTTGAGAATTTCAATGAATTCGTTAGTGATCTAAATAGTTAATGAAAACTTGTTACCGAGTGTAACGTAACCGGCCGTGTAGTGAACAAGATGTTCATCGAGTTCGGTGCCTTTTAGAGGGGCCAGATGGGTTGTTTGTTCAGACGACATGCATTTTCGTTGTACAATGATTTCAACGATCTTTCTTAAAGCTATTTATTAGCACGGATATTTATTTGTCCGTTAACTTACAGAAGCGTAGCGACGGCTTGATATTAGCTTGGTACATAGGAAATTGCCATTTCATTGTTTTAATTTTCCGTATGTCTTTTTAAACAAAAATCGTATTGTTCACGTACTCTTTACATTTTGAAGCACAAGGTATTCTGCTTCAATTCTGATACTGGTTTTTCTCAAAACTCTATTTTAACATTCAGGCTTTAACTTTAGTGTGAATTAACCTGATATTCATATCCTCCTCTTGTACGAATGGCAGGAGCTCAGAATACTATCAAGTATGGGGTGAATGTAATGCTGGTAAATGTGTATTACGCAGATGGTTTTGAAAATTCCGATCTTCTGTTTTCGACCGCGAAGGTGAGGAAGGCCGCGGATGTCCCAGTGAACTTGACGACGAACTTCGTTTTTGCTCCGATTTTGCATTCTGTAGAATAAATCTAGAAAAGTAGAAATGGTAGCGGTCAATATTGCGCTTTTGTTTTGTGAGTGTTCAATTACGGAAAGGTTCTTTTAATTGCATTCATTTGAAATGACCTTTGCTTAGAAATTGCTTTATGAAGAATATTCTATCTGTAGAATAAATCTAGAAAAGTAGAAATGGTAGCGGTCAATATTGCGCTTTTGTTTTGTGAGTGTTCAATTACGGAAAGGTTCTTTTAATTGCATTCATTTGAAATGACCTTTGCTTAGAAATTGCTTTATGAAGAATATTCTATTTTTTCGGCTTTCTTTTGCTTCCTAACCATTCCTATGTTTTCTTGAAGGTCATAGAATGTTAAAACAACCATCATAATTCTAAAAGATAGGCTTTCTAGATTGTATAAATGTGTTTATTGTTGTGTTGTTGTTGCTCGATGGCTGGCGCTTCGGCGTTTTGACGTTTATGGGGCTATTGGTACACATAACACGTGCAGGCTCTGGGGAAGGCGATGTCTCGGAAACGTCAGCCATCGAACAACAACAGCAATAAGAACATACGGACATCAATACCAACCTCGCGTCCGCTAAACAAAGGCAGTTCGTAAGAACTTATATATAGATACCTCGTAATTTCGCTACTGTTAAATCACGTGTACTTCTTCTAAGTGCGGCCAGCTATTTTCACCAACGTTCTGGTACAGCAGAACTCGGCTGAGCATAACATTTCCTATTCACCAGCGTCGACAAGTTCACACAATTGTAAGAAAAGCACACAACAACGGAAAGCAAAGTAAACGTTGATGTTCACCATCACAAAATAACCACAAGTTGGCACCACATCAAAGAATTTGTCGCCATTTACTCAGTGACACCACATCGTCGGCTGGCACAGAAGTTTGGTCTTCTTAGCTTTCCGTACAAAAAATCATGCATTATGTTTATATAAAGCGGATACATATTTGTGTATACATATTTATATACGTATATATAGGTAGTAGTTTTGCATGGATGGCACTTGTTCCTTTTTGAAAGTTTGTGGCTCAGGCCAATCTATATTTTCCAAATTACACATGAAATGTCTTGACATCGTGCTTGAGAATTTCAATGAAGTCGTTAATGATCTAAATAGTTAATGAAAACTTGTTACCGAGTGTAACGTAACCGGCCGTGTAGTGAACAAGATGTTCATCGAGTTCGGTGCCTTTTAGAGGGGCCAGATGGGTTGTTTGTTCAGACGACATGCATTTTCGTTGTACAATGATTTCAACGATCTTTCTTAAAGCTATTTATTAGCACGGATATTTATTTGTCCGTTAACTTACAGAAGCGTAGCGACGGCTTGATATTAGCTTGGTACATAGGAAATTGCCATTTCATTGTTTTAATTTTCCGTATGTCTTTTTAAACAAAAATCGTATTGTTCACGTACTCTTTACATTTTGAAGCACAAGGTATTCTGCTTCAATTCTGATACTGGTTTTTCTCAAAACTCTATTTTAACATTCAGGCTTTAACTTTAGTGTGAATTAACCTGATATTCATATCCTCCTCTTGTACGAATGGCAGGAGCTCAGAATACTATCAAGTATGGGGTGAATGTAATGCTGGTAAATGTGTATTACGCAGATGGTTTTGAAAATTCCGATCTGGTGATTTCGACCGCGAAGGTGAGGAAGGCCGCGGATGTCCCAGTGAACTTGACGACGAACTTCGTTTTTGCTCCGATTTTCCATTCTGTAGAATAAATCTAGAAAAGTAGAAATGGTAGCGGTCAATATTGCGCTTTTGTTTTGTGAGTGTTCAATTACGGAAAGGTTCTTTTAATTGCATTCATTTGAAATGACCTTTGCTTAGAAATTGCTTTATGAAGAATATTCTATTTTTTCGGCTTTCTTTTGCTTCCTAACCATTCCTATGTTTTCTTGAAGGTCATAGAATGTTAAAACAACCATCATAATTTTAAAAGATAGGCTTTCTAGATTGTATAAATGTGTTTACTGTTGTGTTGTTGTTGCTCGATGGCTGGCGCTTCGGCGTTTTGACGTTTATGGGGCTATTGGTACACATAACACGTGCAGGCTCTGGGGAAGGCGATGTCTCGGAAACGTCAGCCATCGAACAACAACAGCAATAAGAACATACGGACATCAATACCAACCTCGCATCCGCTAAACAAAGGCAGTTCGTAAGAACTTATATATAGATACCTCGTAATTTCGCTACTGTTAAATCACGTGTACTTCTTCTAAGTGCGGCCAGCTATTTTCACCAACGTTCTGGTACAGCAGAACTCGGCTGAGCATAACATTTCCTATTCACCAGCGTCGACAAGTTCACACAATTGTAAGAAAAGCACACAACAACGGAAAGCAAAGTAAACGTTGATGTTCACCATCACAAAATAACCACAAGTTGGCACCACATCAAAGAATTTGTCGCCATTTACTCAGTGACACCACATCGTCGGCTGGCACAGAAGTTTGGTCTTCTTAGCTTTCCGTACAAAAAATCATGCATTATGTTTATATAAAGCGGATACATATTTGTGTATACATATTTATATACGTATATATATATATGCGTATTAATACATGAACATTCATACATTCAAAAGTTATTCTTCCAATCATCAAGTAACTCGCGTGAGCAGTCTGTGTCTGGTGACGAGATGTCGAATCGAAACCACGCTAAACCGAAGATGTATACGATCCGAGAAGTAAACGAAAAATGGAAGCAAACGTATGCTGTTTAACAACTTCGCGATTGCTAAGAGAGAAAACGACGAATTTATAATCCAGTGCCGAGGTTAATAGAAAGTTGATCCTGGGAACAGTGAAAACGTGGTTGCAAAAATTTCCACCTCGTGATTTTGATCTCGAAATTTCCACCTGGTGATTTCCACCTGTTGATTTTGATTTTGAAGATAAAGAAGGCCGCAGACGTCTCAATGAACAGGAAGACGACGAATTGAAGGCAATAGTGGAAGCAAACACGCCAACTGTTCGAGAGCTTGCAGAACAGCTTGACGTAACCACAAAAACAATTTCCACTCACTTTAATCGCATAGGAAAAAGAAATAACTCGACAAATGGGTCCCGCACACATTAAGCGCTAATGAAAAGATCGCTGTTTGGAAGTGTCGTCTGCTCTTATTCTGCGCGGCGAAAACGACCCTTTTCTTGAACGAATTGAAAAGTTCGACTACAAGTAGATTCTGTACGACAACCAGCGACGTCCACCTTAATGGTTGGATTGCGATAAAGCTCCACAGTACTTTCGAAAGCGGAAATCGCACCAAAAAAGGTTACGATGACTGTTTGGTGGTCTGCAACTGGGCTAATTCATCACCGCTTTTGAATCCGCGCAAAACGATTACGACAGAGAAGCACTGCCAACAACTCGACGAAATGCACCGTAAATTACAACAAAAACGACCGCTATTAGTTAATAGAAGAGGACCGATTTTTCTCCACGACAACGCCCGATCTTTCGTTGCGGAACCAGCGCTGTGGAAGTTGAACTAGTCGGGCCACGAAACTTTGCCTCATCCGCCATGTTTACCAGACCTTTTACCTACAGACTATCACTTCTTCAAGCGCCTTTGCAACTCCTGCGCTAGACATGCTTCACCAACCGCGATAACGCAAGGAATGCCTTCAACGAATTCACCGCTTCCAGAAATTCAGACTTTTATGCAACTAGAATAGAATAAGTAAACTTCTTTTTCGTTGGTTATTTTGATTAATAAATTTTCTTTGAGGCCAGTTATGATATTCTTAATAATATGGTTAAAATGCTCATTTATTTCTGAACAACCTAATAAGGTGGAGATTCAACAACGCGCATCAAATTTAACCAGTTTCTCACCTGCTAGATTGTCCAAAAAAAAAAAGCGCTGGTGAATTCAGTAGCCTTGATTGGTGAGAGGCAATAAAAATCATTCCAACCTTCGTAAACATTAATATCTCGAAGATCGCTCCTAAGAACATTCGTAGTCCTCCATGTTTTTGTTGAACAAACGTTGAGCATTCCTAATGTTATGATGCACCTTAAGGAACTAATTTATTCAGTAGTAAAGGGGAACACATTTAGTAGTAGAATGGTGCTGTGACACTGTACTAACGTAGTAATCATTGACAAACATATAGTTGGAGTTGTGAAGGCAATTGGGTTGACTGCGAAGAATTATTTTAATAAATGCTTCATTCTATGCGATAATCACTGCCATGTAATCTGGCCGTGAATGAAGAAATATGAACTTGGTAATTTAATGTCTTTCTCGATGAGCAAACACGAGGTTGTCGTTTAACAACACACAGTGGCTGACATTTCTGCAGGTTCGCTACTTCGGAGTTTGGAAAGGGTAAATTAACACGCAATCCTCTCAACAAAGCACTTTCACAACCTCAACGCACAAAACATAACACGTCTATTTTTCTTTATACGCATAAAACGGCTTCATTTTAACACTTACTGTTTCGTTCTTTCTAAGCCTTTGTAAGTCATTTTTTGAGGACAAGCTGCACGTATTTGGCGCAAGGTCAGGCGTGCTAACTTGACACTCCACATTGCGGTTCATTTCTGGATCTTTGGGATTTGCCTAAAACTACTACTAATGCTAATACTAACATCTCAATTCAATTTGGCATTCATGTGGACACATTCTTTTCATATAACAAGGCACTTTTTGCAAAAATTAGCTGTACGCTTATACGAGGTCGGATCACAGAAATTCACCGTCTAAGAACTACTTCTAGGACTGCAAAAAAAAAACTGGATCCCTACTTGTAAATAATCGCTATTCATTTTAAGAACATTTAAAAATTAAGAAAGAGCGATTAATGGGTCCCACACTAAATACACAAGGAATGATAAGGTAATCGTTACGAAAATTTTCCCGGATTTTCTTCGTTCCATTGAAACAAGTGACCCTTCAATCTCCTTGAAACCTATGCTTGAAGGTCAACCCATCCCTATAACCCACAACTTCCAGCTCATCTGTGAAGCTGACAGGATCTTCCCAAATTTTCTCAAAGTTATAGTCGGATTTTCATTCGCGAGAGATGTAGTCACATAGTAAAAGCCATCGAGTCCTCACACGACAAGAAATGATGTATGCACTCACTCCTCAAAACCTTTGCGATTCTGACGACGGCGATGACGGTGGTCGAAAAACTTCGGTCGTGATATGATTTAGTACTTATTCGATGGCATGCTCGTGAATAAAACAAGATGTTCATTTGGTACAGATGTAGTGCTATGCATGATGTGGCGCTGAAGATGTGGAACGAATTGAGTTACGGAGCTCCGGTCTACCCACCGTAGTCAATGGACTTTTCTGTGACTGAGCACTTTTCAAGCACCGTGGCTTCGATGAAAAACATCAGCAATCAGGTCGTTACTAGAAAATATCGCTGAATGACTCGGAATTTCCATTGTCGCAAAATTCTATGGTGAATGTTGTATCTTACTGATTAGAGCCTATAGATTCTAGAATTTTTCTTGTCGACTAATCACGCTGTGCTCCAGGATAAACACGACCTATCGAGGCCAATACTTTGCAAACAAATAGTTGTGACATTCAAAGTGCAATAATTCGGTTTTGCAGGATAAACTCATTTGTAATAAAAGACAAAGACAGTAAATGGTAGTGATTCTAGAAGTCAGCTGGTGGTCGTACGTTGCGTTTCGTAACTGCCATGTAATTCCGCTCTTATTAAAAGTATATGTATTATTTAGAACATATGATTATCTAGTACGCCTTTCTTTTTCTATTCTAGCATTTTATTCCAAAACCACTAAGGATTGTGTGCTTAATGTAATAAATATTTACAATCGCATTTCCCGCCTAATAGTACTTATAACTTTGTTTGAGAATGTTGTGACATACTATAACAGTGCATTCCCTTTTGGGAAGCACTTCTTCCAGTGCTACAAGCTTGAGTGAAAAACTCCGCCATTTCTTCCCACTACAATAATCAATCCACTTAAACTTCAAGTTATAAGAATCTTGATGATTACTGTGTATCATTTTACAGCGTGGATGTCACCCCACACAATTATGTTAAGCATTATTCAACATTTCCGTGAGAAAAGTAGTGGATAAAAGATTAAAGACTTTGGCGTTGATAAATTCTAAGAACTGTGAAATGCCTTTGAATCCATTAAGAACTCTAGATGAGACTGAATATACTACTGACGTATCAAACTAGTACTTTTCTCCTCTCAGACAGGTCTAATACTAATTTGCTAACTCCGGAGCGATCGAAGGTTTGCACAGTCCGGAGCGAGGGATAGGACCAACAACCGGTATTAGGTGTTTCACATGGCAACTCCAATCACTGCGTTATACGCGCCCATCACGAGAACGGTGCGGATGAAAAAATGTGCTGTGCACCACATTACTCTGAAGGAGACACTACAGTCGCTCGTCTGTTAATCTTGGCAGTAATGTAAGCCATTAGCTCGGATCACCAGGTATGATGAAGACGAAGACGTGAAAACTTTAGCCGAATAAGCGTCACTGTCAGCCTAGTATTAGCTTAACAATCCAAGGTGGTGTCGATCATTACTACCGAGATTAAGTGACAGTCGGTTTGAAAAATGCCAACAGTTGTCTTTTTTTATTGGAGGAAGGCCAAAAAAATCACAATCATCTAAGATTACCAATGGTAATATTAAGCTTGTTTTCTAAAGTGCTTCGTAAAGATGAAATTAATGGCAGAAAAATGGGCATACAAATCGAAAAGGGGCAGTGAGAATGAGAAGTTCGGTTCCCAAAGAGCGACATGACCAAACAAACTGAATGAATGATGAAAATCATCCAATCAGTCGATGTGGTCCGCAATCCGTACCAGTATATTCTTGAACCTTTTCGTATGTCCTTATTAGCTTCGTCTTCTTTTTTTTCCTGAAGCACTCAAAAGTGAATTGATCAGAGCATAAGAAGCAATATGGCAGTGATGATGTCTTTGTAGACAATAAATGAACAATAATGGGCACAATAAGATCGAATAAACGAACCATTTTAACGTCATTATAATCGCTCACAAAATATATAAACTCTCGTCTCGTCGAACATCGTATTGCTCGAGGAACTTTCTGCTGCAGCACCTCCTTTGCATTGCCAGATTTTCACACTGAATCTTGCTAACTCAAGGAACGTGGAAGGAATAGTACTTTCGCTCGAGGTGTTCGTGAAGGAAATTCGGCATTCGTGTCAACTTGCCTCTGGTTGTTGCCACGAAGACGATATTCAATTAAACGTAGGCGAAATGACCTATAATTTTCTACATAATTAAGCTAACAACTGAAGAACCTCCCAACGGTTTACCGCCTCATCATGACTGGGAGGTGTTCCTGGGTGATGAACTGCGATGTAGAGCGGGAGGAGGGGGTTCATTCCCTGGTAAAGCTTCCAAAGCTGAGAAGGAATCCGCGTTACCATCAGAAAGCCTAGCTAAGAGTAAACAAATAATAGGATGGATCCACCACCGTCCTGGTATCAAAATCGGATGGTGGTAAATCTCCCTCCGACAAGGGCTCCGACTGCCTGTTGTGGTGACGACCTGGGGCAGACTTTGGCCAGGCTGATCTCGGTATTCCAGGGACCACAATGGCTTGACCAGCAAATCTCCGAAAAATGGAGATTGCGCTGGGGCCCGCACAACCAGTGAGAACGAGTCATTCAAGTATCAAGTATCAAGACAACTGAAGAAGGCGAATGTCAAACTTCACCCGAATAAAAGTTCTTTATAGCAAACTCGTGCCAACTCATTCACTGAAAAAAATATGCCTTCACTTTCTTCAGCATTGCTTGCATAGAAAAAACCTTCTTCTGCAAGATGTCCTGAGTTCTTAACAAGATCGAACAAATCTGTCAAGTCAGCAGAAATAAAACAGACCAGCATTTTCAGCCGTCGTCATATGCACTAACCAGCGAGAAGACCAAGACCGGGAAGAAGTGGTCAGATTTTTCATGGCAAGAAGACCACTGACCCAATGGTTAGAGTTTTCCATAGGAACCCTAGAAGAATGATATAAATGAGCAAAACACACTGAACTACTTTCGTAAGCAAAATGAACAAATAGAAAGTTGATTAGTGCACGCGTGGGTAACGGAATAATCAGCGGCAAGGCAGGTGATTCATTTCAACCTTACTTGCAACGCGGTTAACCGTAGATGCTGGTGAACGCCTAGGCATGGCAATCTATAGAGTTGAAAAACAAGTTCAATCTTCAAAGTAAAACACATCGTTTCCTTTCACAACACCTGTGCTCAGAAGTGAATGCCCGTTCTGTCGCCAGATGTCTAGCTACATTAAGGAAAATAATCTCTATCAAAATTCTGTACGAATGCTTTCGTACGATGTTGGCACCCGTCGAATCCGAGATTTAAGCGACTGTGAAGGCTTTTAACTTAAAGCAATTAGTGAAACTCGATGGACAAGTTCCTTGCTCTCTGGAGAGCCAAACAAGTCGTTGTAGATTGTTCCTAAAAGTACTCACCTTGTTCGGCTCTGATGGAGATTAGTTGCCTGCGGATAAGTTTAGCCTGTTGAGAAACAACTGTCGGCAGTGATTTACTTCTAGCTCTGTTTTGAACAACTGAACTTTGAAACTGCACCCTGCATGATTTCCCTGGAAGACTACATTGAAATTCCACGATGTGGTGAAATGAAATTTAAGACATCAACAATCATGTTTTTATTTTCATATTTCGCACCTTGTTACTACTTTACTACTCGATAAGATATTTCAATCATACTTTTTTGGATTTATGTATTCCAGAAATTTTTTATGGGATTTATAATAGGCATGTCAAATTAATTGGTATTGGTTCACCTTTTCGCAGTTGAAATGAAAACAGAAAGCTTAGAAATCTTTTTAGAGTGATCTTAACCAGATGCTTGATTTTAAAAATTCGACATCGTTTCGGGTTTGAATACGAGTCTGAGCCGACTGCTATGTCGGCGGCATTCGTTCACAAAAAATAGACTCTTCCCGTTACAGGAATCTATCTGTTCGGCTGTACAAGACTCAAGCGAAACTTTCCTCACAAGGGCCGTTCAGGCAGTGGATACTGGAGCCGTTCGCTTACAAGAAAAGAATACGTGCACTGAGTAATAAGAACCAAGCCTTGCTTGAAATGTAAGGCAAAACGTTCATACAAAAACAATGTGTAACAAATGGTCACAAATAGTTCGATTCTGGATTCTATTTTTTGTACATTTGCCGTATCGATTATGAGGAAAAACTGCTCGCAAAGTGCGACAGTAGAGGAGATGGTGGACGATGAAGCTCCTGTTGATATCGTATCAACAGGAGCTTCATCGTCAGCAAGCAATCTTACGAACCACTAATGACTCTAATCCAACCTTTACAACTGAAACAATGAGAACAAGTACTACCACTTACCTCCCTTTCCATCTAAACTGCATTGAACGTGACGCTGACACTCGAAATAAAAGTGTGGAGTAGTCCTACAGAAGCTATCACCTGAGACACCAATGGCAATTAGTACATACGAAAGCGTTAGAAAATCTTAACAGTGAGACCTGCAGGATGATTCTTCACAAATATGGCGACAGATTGTGCAAATTCATTATGTCAATTAAGGCACATCGTGATAATATACGGTTCTAGATCTGTTCTCAACTTTGAAGGTACAACGCTTCGAGTGAAGAACGCACTCATAAACTTGACAACATTGATATCAATCGAACCATTTAACCGATCATGCCACTTCTTCAAAGTTCTACGAGGAATCCATCTTCTGTGAGCAATATTGCTCATCTTACAAAAAAAGTAGTAGAACTACGAAACCTGAACTCTTTACAAATTAGGATGTTTAATTCGTTGTTAGGCTTTCAGAATCACATTGTTTTAGCAACAGCTAAGAATGCAGACTGCTTATCGTGAGCAATATTGCTCATCTTACAAAAAAAAGTCGTAGAACTACGAAACCTGAACTCTTTACAAATTAGGATGTTTAATTCGTTGTTAGGCTTTCAGAATCACATTGTTTTAGCAACAGCTAAGAATGCAGACTGCTTATTCAGCGTCATCAGCGTAGTATTAGGAAAACCGAGAGATATCAATTCTTTCCAAAATTTCTCGAGAGATATTCTTTCCAAAAATCATCTCCAATTTCAGCTCGCATTTATAAGGTAGCATATCTCAGTTCAGAATAAACCGTATTAATCGAAGCAATAACCACCGTAATTCACACGTTTTGTCAACAGGCAGCATATTTGCTTACGAAGATTGCTTAAATTCCAGACTTCTGGTGATAGTGAATCCATTGAAAGTATTTTTCGCCTCAACATGCTTTCTGGATCATTTCATAGGAAATGGTAAGGAAACGAAACCAAAATACGTCTGCAGTGTCATATGTGTACAATGGAATTACAGGATGTCGCGAATATGTTTTGTCATCGCAGGTGATCCAGATGATATTAAAATTCCAACCAGCATCATAGAGATTTCCTTGTTTACACTCTTAACATCTGACTTCACCAACTCCTTTACTTCCAGTTTTGCTAACTTTATTCCAATCAGTGAAAAAAAAAAACTACTTCGAATAGCCAACAAATCAACAAATCAACAATCGCCACAAAGAACAAGATATTTAACTAGATAGTACGAGAAGAAATAACCTCAATGATGTCAACGTTCTGTTAATTCTGATGCCATAAAGTCATACAGTTCAGCATTAATCTTCTTCAACTTCTGTATCTCTCGCCTTTGTTTTTCTATTACCTCTTTGTTATGCTTTGAACTGACGCCTGAACACGATTTTACATCTGTCGGAAACAAAAAGGGTGTTATTTATCTGCGATACTTAACAGGGAGCTTCTACGACCTCTATGCATTTTTCTTTCCCACAATTTTTATTTACAACAGCTGAAGCACAAACAACTTTGTACTACTCATCGGTAAATTCCACCTAAACTTGACTAACACTCTTACAACGAGTGACCTCTATGTGTGTAACGATGAAGTTGCGGAAACGGCTGCAATAACACCTATACGTTCCACAGTGGGCACGGCGAAAATTTAGGCATCCTTCACTCCACAAGAAGCCGAAAATAGGTGTACTCGCGAATGCTTAAACTTCGAGTGGCACTGGGTAATCCACTGTGGAACCAATTTTTCACATAAACTATTACCTGTATCACCCGAAGTCCTGTCGATCGTCGAACTCGAGCGGATGGCCAGAAATTTTCCACTTTTCCATTCATTATGTTGAGTGTGAATTGGGCAAATGTAACCAATCCGTTCCTCATGAAGATCGTTTTTATGAGATTTGATCGAAGAACAATTTTTCCAAAGGTTTTATCAAAGTCAGCAAGCATTAGTTCCGCTTGGCCAACGTTTGTTGTTATAAGAACAATGTCATCAGCAAAAAGAAAGCGGTGTAATTGCCGAACATCGACTTCCACCCCAGTGTTGTCCCATTCCAACCCTCGCATACGTTTCCGAGTGTGGCAATAATTAATTTTGGCAAGACGGTATCGCCTTGTCTAACTTCTCTTCTGACGTCAATGTTAACATCACCGTAGAATGATGATATCTTGGTTGAGAAATTTTTATACAGCTCAAGAAGAATCTTTATATACTGAGTAAGGACTCCCTGAGTGTCCATGGGTTCCATGACCGCTTCTACCTCACTTGAGTCATGAGCCCCCCTTAAATCGATGAAAGTGAGACGAAGTGGTCTTTTGTACTCTCGCGATGCTTCAATGAGTCTTGTTACTATATGGATGTGGTCCATGGTACTGAATCATTTTCGAAACCCTGTTTGCTCACATAGCTGTCCTCCGTCCAGTGTTCTGTTAATTCCGTTTAGGACGCCTTGTGTTAAAAGTATATAGACGATAGACAAAAAGCAGTAAATTGAGTGATAGTTGCCGATGTTCTAGAGGTTATACTTCTTGAACAATAAGTAGATACCTTCCATTCAGAAAGGCAGCATGTGAACAGCCGAGCTAGTGTGTTTTCGAGGACTGGAGAGAGGTTCTTCAGGTGTTCAGAACATATTCTGTCCTGACCTTATAATTTGATTTTCACCGTGCCATATGATTTTTCACCGACTAATTAATATGTCGGATTTCGGAAGAGAGAACCGGTGGTACAGTATATCTATACTCCCTTATTTCATATGAGGAAAGGAGGACGTTGTTATTGAAGAGATCTAGGTAGTAATCGTAAATGATTTCGAATTAATATGTCGGATTTCGGAAGAGAGAACCGGTGGTATGGTACAGTATATCTATACTCCCTTATTTCATATGAGGAAAGGAGGACGTTGTTATTGAAGAGATCTAGGTAGTAATCGTAAATGATTTCCTCTATTGCACTTCGTGACGTAACTGTTCCTTCTTGGCGTCGGAGTGCAATCATCTTGATTTTGTCTTTTTGTATTTTGGCAAGCGGTCGTATGTTCCGAGGAACAGTTCTTCTCCGGTGTCATCGACGGCGTTAAATGGGTAGCGTCGTCTCGGCTCGGCCAGTCCAATGACGTCGTACCCTGTGTGTGTTGCTTGAATTACCAAGTCTTCTATCGAGGACTCAGATGGAAATTTAGCATTGTAGGTACAGATCGTCACCTAAGTCCTTTGAGATTTGGACACCCTAGAATGGTCTTGAAATTTCAGCAGCCTCTCCGTAACAGTTCTACCCAACGCTGCCGTATCGGGGGCTCTTTCGGGGTCAGGGGAATGAGGCTCTTTTATTTTACTGTGTTTAGCCTGTTGATATCTACGTATAGCTCGTTGAGCTGTGAACGTGGAGGGTGGATATACTCACGGGTAGCTTGACACTATCTCCCAGAGTCCAGGTGTAGCTTATTTATTGGATGCGACTCCTCACCGTGTCCTATACTTCACTGTTACTTGATTGCAGGCTTCTAGACGAATTGACTCGCAGAATATAATCCGCATAAACACATGCACGTATGCACGAATGCGTCCTCGTAACTACAAAAGGCATGTACCAAAAACGGAGAGGCGATCTCCTAGATTCATTTGGGTTTCAGAGAAGCAAAGGTCGCTTTTGGTCCGCAATCCCACACGCGCCACCTGGTGACGCGCCGCGTAGCCTCGCGATTAACCGGCATGAGATCCCTCTATGAGGGAGGGGCCTGATGTTAAAAATGAACAAATGACGACCTGTTATGTTTATTCGCATATAATGCGTCTTAAATGCACCGATTTTCATATCAAAACCTGAAAAACATTAAGAAAACATTGTACACGTACCGTCAGCCGCTTGTGGTGATGACCCAGCAATTTCGATAATTTCGAGACCTTCATCAGGAACTACAATCTCCTCTGCTTTACACTCTTCTTTAAAGTTTAATGCACTCCTTCGCTCACTCGTTTTCTTCACATTTTTGATATTAAATGAATCGGACTGAAACGTATTAAATTGTTCTCAAAATAATCCCAAACAAATTGAATCAGTAACAAAGGAATATATTATCATGCTCATAACATGCATCTCAAAAAGAGAAGATAAGTAATAGAAATGGTTAATAAGATTAATTTATAATTATAAACCAATCACCTTCATTGCAAAAGACTACGTGGCCTGCACGAATTTATTTCGGTTCATTCACTTTCCAATGATGAATTTTCCCATATTGAAATTTTTTACACTTTTTATGATTAGTCGAGAATATATCCAACATACATGCAACAGACGGCCAAAAAATCTACTCCATATTAATAGATTACAAGTAAATTATTTGTCGTACGGGTTCCTTCGACAGGAGAGATCGCTGGTGCTTAACAGAGGGCAGAGATGACTTCGTTGTATCGGAAGAGTAGCAAATGACTAAGGAGACTTGCAGAGATGTACTTGTAGCACAGATACAGATAGTTCTGCCCCTTAACTTGAAGGCTCAAGCTTATTGGACTTTAATTCAGAAGGACAGGTGGAAGCGCCTACAAATTCAAGTAGCCATAATCTGGATAAAAGCTGTTAACAGTCAAAGAAAGGGAGACCAAGCTGGCCTTTTCAAAAAAAAAGTAGATGTTAGGGCGAAAAATCTACAGTAAAAGTGTTAAGGGAGGAAGTTGCGGGCTGTGATGATTGCGGAGCTTGTAAAAAGTGTTCATTTTAGAAATTGGAAAAATAAATGCTTTAAGACACAAAACTGGTAATACAGAAAATTTAAAAGAAAACGAGTTAATACTATTTATTAGTTATAAAAAGATACCTCTTACGAGCCTAGTTCAACGACATACAACACACACCAAACAAGTCTCAGTGACTCAGTAACTTGCCATCTTATAGTGGTAATAGAGTGCCTGCCAGGATTCGAATCATACGAATGGATTCGTTTAAAGCAAACGTGTAGAAAATTTGGTGCAGGTCAGTCTTCCTTGGCCGACGTCCCATACAATAACTACGGTATGGTATACTCCCAGGAAAGGGCAATAGCGCGCTCATTCCCACCGCAGACAAAAGCGGTCCGGAGTTTTGCAAATATCTCAGCATCATTGTGGTTGTTTCACACTCTGGCATGAGAAATTATAATAGGCAGTAAATAAAAAGTCCTTTAAAATAAGATATATGTATACAAAACAATTTAACAATATTAAAACAGTACTATAATATTAATATTACAGGATTGTTGATAGTGTACAATATGTAACAATATTATCTATGTATACTTACCTGGATACTTGAATGGCCCCTCCTCACTGGTTATATGGGCCCCAACATAATTTCCACTTTTCGGAATTTTCCTGGTTAAGCCATTGTGGTTCCCTGGAGTCCTGAGGTCAGTTTACCTAAACTATGTCTTAGGTGGTCCCCACCGCAGGCAATCGCCGCCCTTGTGGATCAGAGGGTTAGTTGCCACCATGCGACTAAATATCTCAGCATCATTGTGGTTGTTTCACACTCTGGCATGAGAAATTATAATAGGCAGTAAATAAAAAGTTAACATTATCGAATAAATGTAACACGGCGAAAAAAGACTTTGCACGCCAATGCGAATGATGGAAAAACAGATGCGCTATGTACGAATTGCGCTCTCCATTGTTTTCCGAGACGCAGGAAGCAGAAATCACTTATGTCGACGACAACGTGTTAAAGCCTCCGTATACTACCATTCGTCACTTTTCTTAACATAAATTATTCTAGTCTTCCTAAATTTGGATAACAACGGTAGGCACTTGGAACTATCAAAGTGCAATTTGCATGTAAGACAACTCGAAAGATTATGCTTATGCATAATACATGTTATGTATATATAACGCCCTTGTCGATGAGCGGGAGATTTTCCACCACACTAATAATTTGACACCACGGTGGTGGCGGATCATAGTATTTGTTTACTCTTAGCTAGGCTTCTTGATAGAAACACCAGACTCTTCAATCTGGAAAGCCCTCGGGGTGGAGTGAAATCTCCCCGCTGTACAATGAAGCCAGACAGCCAGGAGCCATATTTATATACATATACGTATATGTTTCTCAATACCAGAAAGTTAAACGCAATAAACGAACCATAGAACATCCTTTAAGGACGTCGATCATTAACCTGTCAATTTCTCGACGCCAGAAGTTCTGAAACAAAGATTTGTGCAATGTTAAGATGAAATGAATAGAAATTTTCATGAAGAAATTTTTCCTGATGCAATATTTCCAAGCTTGATTATTCATCATAATCAAGCATTCACAATTAAACATGAGGTATACACAAAACGTTGACAAAATTGGAAAAAAAGAAGCTAAGTAAAGCAATGAATGGTGACGAAACTATTCAAAGACTGGTGAAAATAGTAATATTTCGGCGAACTTCTGTGGAAATCGCGATATCTTCATCAATGGTCACAAAGTTTAACAGGATGAGCTTTCAATTAGTTATTTTGAAAAGAGAAAAGATTCAATCTCCATCGTAAAAAAAATGTCCTGCGCATGAATACTACTCAAAAATCAAGCACTGATGGTGATTGTAAGTGTTGACCACATTACAAAAGAAAGAAATATAGATAAATAGAAAGAAAAGATTAAAGGAAAACTGTACAGAGGCAAACCTGGTTGAGATCTGTTCCATCGTACGCTCTCATGCTAATCTTCTCTAATCCACTAATAGATCGTTTTAATTCAAACATCGGATGTGCAGATGCATGGTCTGCCACGTATGTACTCCGCCAACTTGGCACAAATTTAAGTGATGAAATGGAACCACGCATCGAAGACACCTATGAAATGATACGAGATAAAACTAACGTCAGTCCCCAAATTCAAGAAAACACATTAAGTTCACCTTGAGGCACTGTTTACTGACGATTTCCCATATACAATACCTTCCAGACGAATCGCCAGAAGCTAATAATGATCCATCTCCGTTAGTTGAAAAAACAGTTATTTCATCACTGTGACCGTTGAAAATAGGTACTCGCCTGTTCTTCTCGTCAGATACTTGAATTAGCAAGTCACGTGCTTGATCCTGAACGTTCAAACATGAAGTGATAGAAGATTCTACAAATAATCGTCTACAACAATATTCAGCGATGGCAACTTATGTGGAGCAAAAGCTGCGAAAATAATGTCTGCTTTCGAATTTAAACCAAGACTTCTTTAAGATTCATATTAACCTTCTTTAATGGAAACAAAAATCAGTAGAATCAACAAATCACTCCTAACTAGGTGCAATGTCTTGTCTTCGTATTAAGATAAAATTCCCATTTTCTGAGTACAGAGATAATTTTTCTTCCTTTTTATCGAGCGCTTGTCTTCGTGCACGAAGGTAACTGAATAAGGGGGAATTGGCAAAGCGGGACATGATGGCTTCCACACTGTGTCGTTTGTGTTCGCAGCTGTTGCGGAACCGTCATGTCCAGTTTGCAGTTTTTATAGTTCTAATTCTCAACCAGTTTAGGATAAAAAGACATTTCATTTATAATAATATTCGGAAGGCCGTGCAGCGCAATGATCCAAGGCTTCCTGCAATACACACAGGATCGATCCGTGCGCCACAGGCCCAACAAGCCTTGCATCTGTCCGGGGTCGACAGATTGGTACCTGACTTGTCAGCGAGGATAGCATCACTGACTCGATACATCAGTAGGCCATCACGAGTCATTGTAAAGGCAAGATGTGCACTAATTCACCCCCAGCGATGCTTAATGAAGTCAAATGCATGGCGTATCATCGATCGACCAAAGCCGACAGTTTTAACCTTTATTATCGTAATATAAGAATAGTCTAAGGATTACACATACCTTTGAGGTGACTTTTTTGGTTAACATGTCAGCAAAAATGCAACCAGTGCACATTGATATCAATGTATACGAGGTGGCAGAGTGGATTGGTTTGGCTTAAATGCACTCTCCCTCAACATGTTTGTTTTGCGGCACATAGGTTTCTTACTACATACTTTGCATGTAATGCAGCAGACTGAATACATATTCTGTGTCAGGCATGCCCGTGAGTTGTTCTTTCCATTTAAGAATTCACAAAAACAAATCATATCTATACTGTTAAGGTGACTGACGATAAGCCTTTTCACCACCGTGTATAAGTGATAAAAATCCTTAGAAACATTAAAAGACACATAGACCCCTCTTAAGACGAAGAAATTACGATGAACGAGCGAAAATAGCATGAAGAAACCGAAAAGCACAGCGAAGGCAGGCACAAAAAAATTTTGTGCCCGAACAGGCACATGTACACAAAGAAGGTAATGGTCATTGTGAGGGAGAAAGTGCTCCTAGGAGTAGAGTTCACTGCATACAGCGTAAAACAAGCCCTCGTCCTATGCGACGGTGATGAAGAAATAAGGCTTTGTTATGAGGGTGTTATAATAAGTTGAAACATAGAAACAGTACTGAGCGCGAAGAAAGCACTATTAAGAACAAAAAGACGAAGGATCTCCATATTCCAAGCACTGACGCTCTAGCTTCCAAAACTTCGATGACCGCTTCTGTCCAAAATGAGTCAAAAACATTATTGCTTTCACGAGCACGTGTCACTGAAGCGCAACTGGAACGCCCAATGAAGACAATAGGCCCTTGAAACCGCGCGAAAGGCACGACACACAAGTTGCTTAAGAATATCGTCCTAGAGTTTTATTCCCCCAAATTTTTCCCATGTTTCTCCAACTTCTACATATCCGTCATGTTGTACTGTGCACGTTCTCATGTTCTTGGACACCTCTTGTGTGTGATGAAAAAAAATTCGTCCATTATCTACTAATGATGTCGTTAGATCTCTGCATAGTTTCGGGTGATAGCTTAGATGTATTTCTGTCATTTTAATACTTTTATATCCACAGATCCCATTCCGCCGTCATAAAAGGTCTTTTGCAAGCATAGCTGAGAATACGAGAATATCTATAAATGGACAAACTCCAGTATAAAATCTGCGATCGGTAAGCCAATGACTAAAGAGGGTCGCAAAGATGTTGTCTGACCAAAAAGTTATGTATGTACTCAAAAATATTTAAAGAAAAGCAGTTCTGCTCAACCCTGTGCACTAATTTCTAGTTGCAATAAAAAGTTTCAACCCTTTAACTACTCCAACCATTTTCGCGTGAATGGCCCATCGGACGGCGTGTCATTGGAAGTGTACATGAGCAGCGCATTGGAACCAATACATGCGGTCATAAAAGGGTTACATAAGTCCATAGATGTGAAATGAGATCCCTTTTACTCTCGCAATAGTACAGCAACTCATGTCGTCTGGATGAGGTATAGTGCTCCGAATCCTTTTCAAAAACCCCGGTTGCTCACATGGCTATTTTTCGCTTAAAGTTCTGTCAATACTATTTAAGAATACTCGAGCGAAAGAGATGTTTTTAGACGACAGAGATCAAGCAGATTGGGCGATATTTGTCCATATCATGGAGATCATCTTTCTTGAACAATAGCACGGTCATGCTGCTTTTCCGCAGAGCAGGAACCCTGCGCACTTACAGATGACGCCTGAACAACCGAGCTAGTGTGTTTATGAAGACTGGTGGAAGGTTCTTCAGGTGCTCAGAACTTATCCTGCCTGCATCAGGTGTTGTACGATTCTCCAATGGTGAAATAGTATGTTGAATTTTAGGAATAAGAAGCAGTGTTACGAGATACCGTCTTTAATATCATATGAAGTGTTACAGTGTTCATATCATGAAGCAGTGTTACGAGATACGTCATATGAAAGCAGGAAGATACGGCCATGGAAGAAATCAGAACAGTAGTCCCGGATTACTTCATTCCTTGCTTTTCCGGAAGTCATACCTGTTCCACTTGGCAGTCCCACCTTAATCTAATAATTGGCGATGTTTCGGCGGGCGCTGTGAGCGCTCTTCCCAGCCTCTGCAGCTTCAGCCGCCTTTTTCTTCTTAAGATGTTCCTTTATTACCTCTCATTAGAGCCTCAAAAGTTCCTGACGTGAGTTGGTGACCGCCAACGGCAATTGCGACTCCATGTTAGCGTATAAGCTCCAGTGTTCATGGGAACAGATGTCGATTTGTGACTTTTGAACTCCTGGCTTTCATAGCACTAACATGGTGTTGAAATAAGTGTGTCTCGTTCTCATCCTCAAAGACTTTACCGATGTTTCCAGATTTGTTGCAAATACCATCGATGGGAATTATGCTGGGGAAAACCCTGCTTGTTCAATCGCTTGTTGCTCGAGATGCGGGTTTCAAAAAAAAAAAAAAAAAAAAAAAAAAAAAAAATTTAAAGGAGAAAAAAAAAAAAAAAAAAAAAAAAAAAAAAAAGAAAATAAGAAAAAAAGAAAATATTTCATATTTTGCACCTTGTTGGAAGAGACCAACAAATTCAAAGGTTCTGTAGGTTTTATTCCAAGCATAAAGTTCACTATCACTATTCTTTATATTTGAGAGGCACAATCATTTCAGAACACGCGTGTATTGAAGTCAGTGGAAGAGGCACATGTTGACACTAAGATGGCAAAATGATTAAAAATAAAAGATGAATAAACGATTGATCGAACGATAAATGATTAATGTCGAATTCCAAAACATACCAAGTCATAGAGATTTATCTGCGCTATGCTTCCTGTGTCTGAACCTAGAAACAAGCGGGACTCGGCAGGATCGAGTTTGCAAGCAGTGAGCGGCCGATCGGTGGACACCTGCCAAAAACCATATTTTATTCGAAAAAAAAGTACTTTTAATGAAAAGGTATTCTACCAATAGATAGTTTGATAACTGAAACCTTCAATAAAATTTCATCGAGAGAAACAGAATATACTGCAGAGATGTGATCCAGCCCACAGCTAACAACGCGAGGGTTCGTTCCATTGCTAACAGACAAACCAGAAATTGCCAGTGTATGAGCCCTCCACTTGCGAATTGGCTCGACAGTGCTTCCACGATTTGAAGAAATAATACTACAATAAAATGGAAAAGGAGCAAAATGTTCGAAACAATGAAACGATGCAGTTAACAATGAAAATTTAAATGCGACCCTAAGTAGCGCTAAAATTATTTGCACAGTAATCAAAAATGCGATTGTCGAACAATGCGACAGAATTGAACTTGGTTAAATCGACCGAGACGTTAAGTCTCTAAAATCTGATATTCACCCTCCGATATGAAAACATAAACACGACTCTAAAGCAACGCCAATAAATTTCCAAAAAGCTGGGCGTAGAAACTCACTCTGAGACCAGATAACAATGTGTCGATCCGTCTTTCGACGCCGTAAATAAAAGCGACTCATCAGACGACAACGAGAGACAAGTGATTGCTTGGTAGTGAGAATCTACGACTGCAAGAAGTTCACCCGTTGATAACTAAAAATAACTGATTAAAAAGCAGGCAAAACCACCGGTTTTCAGCTAGATCCTAATTGCATGAGAACTGATTTCTCGGAAAATTCATAATTATACAATAATAAGAAAAGAATACTTAAAAAGAAAACTCGCATCGTCTTACAGAAATGAAGATTTCAAAGAAACACAACTATTATTGGCGAAGAAACGCCTGGTAAAAAGAAACTATGAAGACTTTTTAAGAGTACAGCCTTCGAGGGTTGCAGAGCTCCAATAAATAATACCATGTCTGAATATTAGAATGTATGCTACCGTACCGAATACTACCTTATGCCTTTAGTTAGAAAATAAAATATCAAAACATATAAGAGAAACAAAAAAAAATAAAAGAATTAAATAACAAAAAATTGAAAATGTGGAAATATGAACTTAAAAAAAAAGCTGAGAGAGAGTGGTGAAACAACGGATCCGCATGGTGTGGTGGTGAACGCGTCAGCCCCACGAAATGGTAAAAGCGCATTCGTTACCGAACGCAGACACCTCCGGTTAGGAGTTTTGCAAATAGCTCAGCATCATTTTGGTTAATGCTTATGTTTATTGTAATTACTATAGCAACTGTAGTAGCCAGAATTATAACAGTTATTAAATAATTATGCAAATTTACTTATATGATCTTATAAACTGATCTTCTTTAACTGATGCGAGGTTGGTACAGGTCTCCGTTGTCGGAGTCCCACTCGTAACATCACGGCTCTAAGGAAGAGGAGATCGCTGAAACATCAGCCATCGACCAACAACACCAAAAACAACGACAACAATAACTAAGACCTATACCAACCTCGCATTAGATAAAGAAGATCAGTTTATAAGATCATACGTTCTTTTGAGTCATTAAGAAATTATGTTAATAGATCTACTTGTGCACTTGGATGGGCTATTTTCATTGGTTGTGTACCCTCAGCATGAGGTCCACTTTTTCGGAGTAACGGAGAGTAAAGGATTAACCATTATGGCTCCCAGGAGTCTTGAGGTCAGCCTAGCCAAAGTCTGTTCCAGGTCGTCAGCATCACAGACAAACGCCGCCTTTGTGGAACAGAGGAAGATCTGGCACCATGCTACTAGTTTCATAACAGGACGGTGGTGGATCCTAGCACTGGTTTACTCTTAGCTGGGCTTCCTGACGGAAACGCCGGATTCCTTCTCAGCCGGGGAGACCCTGCCAAAGTGATGAATCTCCCCGATGTACATTGCACATTGACACCCAGTAATACCTCCCAGTCACGATTAGGGAGTAAACTATTGGGAGGAATACGCATCTATTTTCATTTAAAGTCTCAGAGTGCCAGGGTTCGCATCAATTCACGAAACTCCTCAAAAATCATTATTCTTCTAGCAAAAGATTATGGGAATACGACTATCACGACCGCATTAAGAATGTTATAAAGAAATTGTTCACTCATGTAGCTTCCCATAATAATCGAGAAAGCACACCAGCCAGTCGATGCATTTTTACCATCACGCATACGCATTACGGACAGCCTGCCCACGAGGATAAGAATTTGTAAGGCAGGTGGCAGAACAAGGAGTTGAAACCAAAGAGGATTTCACTGACCAGTGCTTTTTAGTACTCTGCAATAGATAAGCTGAAATTTCATACTGCTCATGGTTCTCTCACTGCGCACAGCAAAAACATGCCTTTTTTGCCAAAGGGTGATTTTGCAGCAAAGATGTTGCTATTGTCGCTACGGCAATGCAACACTGTGCTAGAACCAAATTTTAGGCCACGAACGATTTAAAAGCAAGAGAGCACTAACCAGCCATACAAATAGCTGTGCTGCGATTGATGCGAATAGAAGGGATCCGTCCTTATTCGTGCAGAAGGTGGAAATCACACCACTGACAACTGCCTTTTGGTGATAACGATCCCGTGGATGCACAGCAAATGAATGGATTAATGGGCGGTCCTTGATGGAAACGAGCAAGTGATCTCCATTTACACCTAAAGGAAAAGTTAGGAAAAGCATTACAACAAATCCTCATTTATGATCCTCAGAAGCCTCATTTATGTGCAAAAGAAATAGAAATTTATTACCGAGAGAATCCACGAATCCAACAGTGGCCCCTTGCAGCTCTGATCCTTTGTAGCTCCATGACGCCACTCCCGTTCTTGGGTCAACAACTATCACGGAAAATGGATCATTGCTTGAACAAGCAACCAATAGTTTCTGAAAAGCATATCTTATTTGTAGTAAATCACGCATGAAAATCAAGAAAACTCCAACGCAACCGGGATAACTTGCATAAGGATAAAGGACAAAGCACTTAGCATTGATCAGTCCCTGAAGAATGAGCCATGCATTCGACTTCATCGAACCACTGAATGCATATATGAGCTCGCGAAGGCCAGTCGATGTATCAAGTGAGTCTTCTTATTATCAAATAAGTCTGGAACCAACTTTTCTCTCCTGAAAAGATGGAGAGAGGCTTGAATAGCCTGGCAGACAGTATCGAACCAACCACTATGTGTGTATTGCGGACAGCGGACGTCCAACCATTGCGCTTAACACGCTTCAAGTCAAAATGATGACATGCGTAAAAACCCAATGCTCGGGACACCTCCTCATATTTTCGAGGACTTTTACAGAGAAATACAACACCATGAAGCTAAAAGAAGCTATGACGTCACCTCAAGCATTTGAAGAAGCAGGATTGAGGCTCACGAAAGTCGTTCGACAAAAAGACGTAGACACAATAGACATACGAATATCAGCTGTCAGTCTGATGCCTCTTTTCTTCCAGTTGTTTTCTAGAAATAAGAACAACAGAGTTCTCTGGAAGCAGTAACAAATATTAGCAGGAACGTGACCTCAAAGAGCAAATAAACTTAGGGCAGGAACACTTCATTTCATAAAACGGTGAAGGAAACAAGCTCAAAAGCAACAAACGGACTTCATAAGAAAAAATCACGTCGTTCTCCACTTTTGAAATAAGTGGGAACTTCCAGAAAGAATGTAAAAATACTTTTCAAATTTTCATGAACCTCTAAACTACTAGATATTTGCCACTTGGCTGCAATTACACATAATGTGCTCTATTACACGTCGACTCCATCCGAATCATACGATCACTGACCGAAATAATATATCTGAATTCTTAGATACTATATCAGAAACATGATTAGGACATTACAAGAAGCACTGGCTAGTGATGCAGTTCATGAGGAACCAACGTGCTGGATCGACTTTCACCCGAACGCTCTCCTCCAATCAATGTAGTGACGCCCTAGGTAGGGTATCCTCACGATTGCAAGCAGAGTCGACTCGACCAGCATTTAGCAACATCCAGAAGAAGACGAAATCCTCAAATAGCAACCGAAACGACGCGCCAAATGTTCCAAGGGCTTTGTAGAGGATGAATGTGAGGAAAGCGAAGCTAGTGCAAGAAGCCCACCAAGCCCTCTTTATCCCTTCAGGGTCCGCAAGTTGGTACCAGACTTGTCTGGGAGGATAGCAGCACAGACTCGATACATCGGCAGGCCACCGTGAGTATTGTAAAGGCCAGATATGCATTTAATCACCTCGAGACGATGCTTGATGAAGTCGAGTGCATGGCGCATCCATGATGGGATTGATCAACGCCGAGAGCTGTATTCTTTAATACTTCGAAACCGACTTTCGTTGAATCTCGGTGTGCATAATCAATATGTATTCTTTCTTTGATGAGACGGACCGCTGAGGAAGTCCTGACTCGACACGAAAGCGAAGGCGTCCACTTTCCTTTCTTCCAAATTTATCCAAACCGCCTCAACTGCAACTAATTTAGTTTAATTTACGAAGTAATATCAATGCATCACTCGAGTCCAATGTCCCAGCAGAAACTGTATGCCTCCAGCAATACAGCTTCTACGAGTGAAAAACTGCACAGGTCCCAATTTTTGATCCTAGAAGTTGAAAACGCACTTGCAGCGAAGACTATTTTTCAGAAATGAGAGATGGATGTACACCAAACTCAGCAGTATCGGCACTATGTGCAATGTGTGCAACCATTTAGCATGCAGGCGTCTTCAACACTGCTGATGAACCATAGAATAACATGGATCCACATATTTTAAACCTGAACAAGACCCACATAGTGGATGGGAAAATGCACTCGGCCTTATAAAAACTTAACCAAGTTTAGTGGTCCAAGAGTTGAAAAAGTGTCGAGTGGACTAACATTAAACAACCTCGCGATTGCTAAGAGAGAAAACGACTAACATTAAAGATGCTAAATATAGTGCATGTCAATGTCTACGAGGCGCAACCGTGATCCATAAATCGCTCCATCTGAGATGCAGCTTGAGGATGAAAGCAGCAAACATGCGGGCCTTTCATATACATGGTCAGCACAGGGCACACATTCATCGCTTAGAAAACCGGTCCACATTTCTTCTCCATCTGCCGTCTGCCCACCTCATTGTTTAACCGAGGTAATTATATCTCGTGCACGTTGTGTTCTCCTCGATCTCGAAAACGAAACAGTTATCGCGGATCTGAATTGCATGTGCTGGCTAAACTTTATGTCTGCAGGTTTTGTTTTCGAAGAAATCGTTCAAGCGCTCTTTGGGTGGTTAACAGAATTTCTGGAGCGGTTAAAGTGTCCGTCCATGGCTTTGCTGCATAAGAGAGTGTTAGGTGGACCGGTGAAGTTGGGAGCCAAATTGGACTCCGTTAGTTAGTGGTGAGCTCGACTTCACTCAGAGGCCCGAATGTGCTTTATGTTGTTATCTTTCTTTTTTACAATTCCTCCTTCATGATCTTCATGCTTGTTGTGTTCTTTGACAACGAAACATTTGTACGAGGTTGTCTCTTTAATCAGAAACCGTCTATTTCAAGTATTGCTCTTTCGCTTCACTGTTTTTAGTAAACAGGGCTTCCCGAACTCAACCGCAGTCTCATTCTTTATTCCGCTTCGTTGAGGCCACGCCGATTCTGCTTCAGTGCCACTCGAAAAGATGACGATGACGTCAGCAAAACAAAGATTTCATGGGAATTCACCATGCTGTAAAGATTTCATGGGAATTCACCATGCTGTAAAGATTTCATGGGAATTCACCATGCTGTAAAGATTTCATGGGAATTCACCATGCTAATGAGAGAGTGTGGCTTTGCTAGACACCTTGCTAAACAAGGAAGATAGGTGGCCCATGCAAAAGCTGTACTCGTGGGGTGCAGCTATGACAGCAGTCAGCTGTGTCTCCACCCCTTGTTCCACGGATGCTAATAGGATTGCATTCATGCTTGCAGGTTTTGTTTTCGAAGAAATCGTTCAAGCGCTCTTTGGGTGGTTAACAGAATTTCTGGAGCGGTTAAAGTGTCCGTCCATGGCTTTGCTGCATAAGAGAGTGTTAGGTGGACCGGTGAAGTTGGGAGCCAAATTGGACTCCGTTAGTTAGTGGTGAGCTCGACTTCACTCAGAGGCCCGAATGTGCTTTATGTTGTTATCTTTCTTTTTTACAATTCCTCCTTCATGATCTTCATGCTTGTTGTGTTCTTTGACAACGAAACATTTGTACGAGGTTGTCTCTTTAATCAGAAACCGTCTATTTCAAGTATTGCTCTTTCGCTTCACTGTTTTTAGTAAACAGGGCTTCCCGAACTCAACCGCAGTCTCATTCTTTATTCCGCTTCGTTGAGGCCACGCCGATTCTGCTTCAGTGCCACTCGAAAAGATGACGATGACGTCAGCAAAACAAAGATTTCATGGGAATTCACCATGCTGTAAAGATTTCATGGGAATTCACCATGCTAATGAGAGAGTGTGGCTTTGTTAGACACCTTGCTAAACAAGGAAGATAGGTGGCCCATGCAAAAGCTGTACTCGTGGGGTGCAGCTATGACAGCAGTCAGCTGTGTCTCCACCCCTTGTTCCACGGATGCTAATAGGATTGCATTCATGCTTTCAACCGCATGGTTTTCCGTAGCGAAATTTAGTTATTTCCTCCGATAAAGATGTAAAATGCTCCAG
Organism: Angiostrongylus cantonensis; assembly: GCA_009735665.1. NCBI lineage: Eukaryota > Metazoa > Nematoda > Chromadorea > Rhabditida > Metastrongylidae > Angiostrongylus > Angiostrongylus cantonensis. The sequence continues at coordinate 38,456 of MQTX01000382.1, forward strand.
CACAGCTATGATAAGATTCCAGGGAAAAATCCACTTGATTGGCAATCAGTGACATTCATAAAGAGGACAACCATTTTCAAGCAACAGCCGAAATCCACACATGAAAGGGCAAAGACCTTCGTTAATGATGGAAGGAAAAGAATCGGAAGGAGAAAGTATGAGATCTGCACAAAATATGAGACATTGGGTCTGATAAAATAAAATGAACAACAATTCCGTTTCGATTTGCTTTCCTTTCGTACCCGCCCATAATTGCCGTGAATCATAGTGATTAGAACCGAAGTAGCGATCAATTACTGATCAAATTACCTGTCATTGCATCCGTTTGAAAAAACTTCCTTATACATTTATAAGTGCAGAACAGAATTTCTCTTTGCCGTTGCCCGCCACGGCTTCTGTTTTGGAGAGGCCATTAAGGAATTTTGAAAGAAAAAGTAGAAAAAAATTCGATGTGGAGGGATAAACGGGTTGCAAGTGTAAGAGCCACATATGAGTCACCTAGTCATCAATTTGTTAATCGGTCCCCTTGTTTTTCGCTTGTGTCTTCTTGTGAAAAATAAGTGGTACAACGTTATGTCGTGAAAATATTGCGGCTAAAAGTGCGAAATGACCGTAACACTTCCGCATATAGGATCAGTTTCCAAGCCGCATCTCTGCCGCATCTCATAATACCAACGCCCATCTTGCGCGCTTTCTTAGCCGGTCATTGACCCAGAATCAGGAATCAGGACCACTATGTATCAAAACATGTCATATCTGTTCTAGTACTTCCGTCAGCTAACTGCTCTTTGTTGACAACTTTATCGCTTCAGTGGTCACTCTTTACTTTATAATTGCTCATGTAGATAGATCTGTAAACAATATTTTTGTGAAAGAACCTATTCCGCCTTTGTGCTGCTACACATGTTGTGAATGACTATGCAACTGCGTTATCAATTATCAGTTGTTAGTATCATTATCACCACACCAATTGATTGGCATTAAACATTGTTATTTTATAACTTACCTCGTTAGTAAATAGGCAATTTCGACAGCAACTGGGACGCAAAAGGCGTAGCTGATGCCTCTTGAGTCACTCGGTGATAAACTGAGCTCTGCTTCTGTTGGTAGATTAATTATTACCATTACACGACTCGTCTTTCAAATCTTTTGCGCAGATCCCACCTCTTCTTGCGTTCGATTTATACCTCGCATTCATCATCCAGAAACCCTTCCAACATTTTGCACGTGGTTTCGGCTGCTGCTTGAGGAATTTCCTTTCGTTACAGATGCAGTTGAATTCTGGCCAAGTCAATTTTCTCTGGAGTCTTGAGTTTGCTGGGTTACAATGTTCCCACTTAGATTGTAGAAACTGAGTTTTTCAACACAAGTTTGGTACCAACTTCTCAACTCTGGAGAGGTAAGAGGCTCAGTGAGCCCGCGTGAGGTCGAACTAGCACCGTACTTGTGATTATCGGCATCACCACAATCCTACTAGCCCTATGGTGGTGGATTGTGTACGAAATAAATATAACTTTGGGTGATATTTATATATACATATACTTGAATACTTACTTAGATGGCGCACCTTCACTGGTTGTGCGGGCCTCATCATATTTTCCATTATCTGGAGATTTGCTGGTGTAGGCTTTGTGGTTCCCTGGAATCCTTAGAACAACCTGGCCAAAGCCTGCCTAAGGTCGTCACCACCACAGGCAGTAGCAGACTTTGTGGATGAGAAGAAGATTTGTCATTATGCGACTAGTTTGGTACCAGGACGGTGGTGGATCCCGGTATTCGTTTACTCTTAGCTGGACCTCCTGATGGAGACGTCGGACTCTTTCTCAGCTTGGGAGACTATGCCTGACAGATGAATCCCCCCGCTGTGCATCACAGTCCGACACCCAGGACCACCTCACATCCACGATGAGGTGGTAAACCGTTAGGATATATATATATATTTTTTATGAGTATATATCGACTTATTTCCCTGTACGACTTATGGGGTGACTGTGATTTCGTGGCTTTTCGAGTCAGGGAAATAATCGGCGATGAATGACGATCGCGAACACGTAATGGCAGTACGATGATGCATGTCGATGGTGACAGACGTTTTCACGATATGATCGATGAAAAGAAACGTGGTAAGAGGAAATGACGACAAGATAATAAAGGCTGCGACCACAGTTTCACGATCTCTTCATTCTACGAAAAAGAAAAAACCTTTCCTAGTTAGCAACTTAACAAACGGATGGTGATAAATATTGTGAGCGCATTAATTAATAGCTGTAGTAATCAAACGTGTTGGTGGCCTTCTTGCACTATAAAAAGTGGTAGATGGAATGAACAAGTTGGACAATACAGTAAATGTGGTGGGAATGGTTAGTAATCAGAGCACTATCAGAGTGGGTTCATTGTCTCTCACAGAAATGATTTGACTTTTATTTGTTGCCTAATTTTTGTAAAGGCATTGCGTAAAACCCAACTACAAGGATGCTGGGATATAATCAAGACTAGGAAACTCAAGCACGCTTGTAACACGCGATTATCCTTTATGGGAGCTCCTATGCTATCCACTTTGTCATTCGCAGTCTTTGCTTTTCCTCTTGTCCCAGCCAGTCTTTTTTTTTTTTGAAGATTGCATCTATGCCAAAAAGTAACCAACACTATGGTTCATTTCAAAACACGTTTCATGTAGTTGCTTACCACTTATGCGACAACCGGACGTCTGTTTGGGTTATCCAATAAGAAAATAACGGCCATCCTCAACTTTTAATCAAGGTATCGCGATTGATGGTGAACTTTATTCACCGCAATAGAAAGTACTCCATCTGCAAGCCTTGCCTATAAAATAACTATTCTCTTGCTTTACCACAACGAAACTCTGATTTTCTGGAGCCCATAGCGTATTTTCCAGCACAAAGTCACATGGACATTCGGGACCTGCTTCTTATTTATTGCCTATTACTATTTTTCACGACAGGTTATGATGTAGAATGCATTATGTAAGGTATCCCAGCATCACAATCGTTACATTTCAGATTTAGTTTAGAATTCGAGAATCAGTTGAGATAAGATGATATTCCCTAAAGAATTTACTTGTGTTTCCAGCTGTCTCTAATTCGTTGTTATTTTGAAATACTAAAATTTACTACCTTCTTAATCTTAGCTCTAGAAATATTTTGATCTGAAGGAGAAATCGCATAAATCTATAACTAGATCGAATCTTCATGAATCCACAGAGTTTTCTCTTAAATACTTCAGTGACTGAGTGACCGTCAGTTAACGGAAGCCAGCATCGTTGCAAAAAGATCAGCAATTTCTTAGAACCTTTCGATTTTTCAGCCATACGTCAATGCTTCTCGAGATCCTCGAAAATACCATTTTTGGAGCGAAAAGATCGGAAAGAAAGCATTTATAATTTGACTATGCAAGCTATCCTAAACCGATTACGTTGCATTAATGACAATGGTTCTTGACTTTCTGGAAACGTTTTAGGAAGACATACGAGGATCGATTATTATTGTAAACAAATGTGTCAAAACTCATGAAGTCTAAAGCTCCGTTTTCTAATGAAATTTCTAGCTGTTTGAACTTGAATAGCTGACCCATTGGAGTGCGTACTGAATCTGTGTTGCGCAAAGTAAACTATTTATGGAATTGGCCGCTCAGTTCAGTTCTCACCGATATTCTGCTAACTAAAAGAACTTCCTTGAAGCGGGTCTGCTGAGGTGGTTAAATTTCATACTACACACATACTAAATTTGTCAACTAGTGATGAATAAACAATTGGAAAAAATTTTTCCGTAGCGTAGTCTGATGGTTCGGTATTCTCAGCTTTGAATTTCTTCAGGTAGTGGTGTCTTTCAATAAGCCCAACTATGATGTTCTTCCTTTGTAATAACTAACTGCGTGAAAAAATCGAGACGTTTACTTTGTTGCGTAAAGCCTCCTCGGCGTTCGATTTGGAACGAGGTTGTTACGTAAGGGCTTATTCGAAGGGATTACGTTGTAGTGACTGCCATCTCTTCGTCACAGCATGTAACAGCAGTTCGGAGATTGAATAATATGCGAACAGTCCAACGAATAGTTAGTTTAATAGTAGCTGATGTGTGAACCGAAAAAGCAAACTCTCGGAAGTGGATTTGCGTCTGCACAACGGTGAATTAATAGGTCCGAAGTGTGTAGGTGGTACCCTTGAAAGTAGGAGCTGTGAAAGACTGAGTGAAAAGAAGTTGCATTGCTGAGTTACTACGAAGATGCATTTGTAGGCTATCTGTTCCAGATGAACACACTGCGTTGGATGCAGAATAATAACGTTGGAGACTGATTTTCTCGTTTGAACGAAGTACTTGACGATGATAAATGGTTGCTTGTATCTGCCTGTGCTTATTTTCTATTACCGCACGGTCTTGTTGACCGTTGTCCTCACAGCGCACGTCTTAAACTTGGGTGGTTTAGCCTTTATTTATACCAGATAAATGCAGATTACGATTAGTGAATGATTATACCATGTATGCATACCGATGTATTAAGTCAGTGCTGCTATCCTCCCAGACAAGTATGGCAGTAATTTGCCGACTCCGGAGGGATGGACGCCTTGGTGAGGCTGGGGCGCGGGATCGATCCCACGTGTATCGCAGGGCGCCTGTAAGCATTGCGCTACTTATGCAGTTGCATCTTCCATATCCATGTTAAATTCTCGAAGTGTCACGCTCTCTAACGATTGAGAAATTGTCAGCAGTTACTGCAAAACTAAAACGGTCATGAATACGTTAATTACGAATACCAATGTAACTAATTCCAGCCGTACAGCATTACAAAAGATAAAAGCGTGGAAATTTGCTAAGGTGAGGGTAAAAAGAATAATCGTTTTGTCCAGCGGGATGTTCAAGCCAAAGAATCACGACGTATTCCTAATGTTGTGTGTAAATACACAATGAGAACAGGAGTAATGAAGTTGAACGTTTGACATGTGAGTAAATCAACTATTTCTTTAAGCATTGCCGATTTTCAGGCACACGCGAAGCAGACACTTGGTGCTTTGCCGCCGGTCGAACGTGTTGTATACGAATTGTGCGTTCGCAACGCCGACACAATTGTCGCGCTCGCCAAGTGCGCGACACGAGTGTTCGACGCGCGCGATAACGCGCGACAGCAAGCCAGACTCACATCGAACTATAAACTGCCGGCGATGAACACCGAACTCCAAAAAGCTAACTCGTCATTTGCGAAGAACGCGACACGACTGTTCAACGTGTCCGACAACGCAAAGCGGCACTACAGACCTAGATCGAAGTATAAACAGCCGGCGATGAACACCGAAATCCACGAAGCTAACTCGTCATTGGCGAAGAACGCGACACGACTGTTCGACGTGTCCGACAACGCAAAGCGGCAACATAGACCTAGATCGAAGCATAAACAGCCGGCGATGAACACCGAAATCCACGAAGCTAACTCGTCATTGGCGAAGAACGCGACACGACTGTTCGACGTGTCCGACAACGCAAAGCGGCAACATAGACCTAGATCGAAGCATAAACAGCCGGCGATGAACACCGAACTTCGCAAGGCTAACTCGTCATTGGCGAAGAACAAGGCTAGTTCGATAATGGATCACGGGGATATCAAAATACGGGCAAGATTAGGAAACCTGACGAGAAGGAATAGTGCTGCAGAAAGAAAATCAGATAAAGTCGTCTTCAAGAATGTTAGGACTGGAAAGGAAGTCACTAGAAAGTTTCCAATAAAGCTGGCAAGAGTGGCAAGAGGTGAGATACATTGTATTGATTTCTCACTGGTGCTATTTTTCTTTATTATCAATTCTTTCTCAATCTTATTCCAATGCCCAACTAAATTAGGTACGAGATTATTTAAATATTTCTGAGTATATCCCATATGTCTTATAAGATCGTTGCAATAATGCGGTTTTGAAACTCTATAAAGGTAGACAGAGAGGAAAAGTATTTCTTTATGTCCTTGCAGAGACACTAAAAAATTTCAAGTCATTCGTTTATTAATGACACCACACTAGTTCTTTTAGAAATTCCACGATCGCGTCCTGCGTTGGATTTGTCAAAGTTTATTGCAAAGTACTTGAGGAAACTTTTTCGTAAGTGAATAGCAAACGTTAGTTTAGTCTTTCATGGGATCAAGTGATATCCTTTTTAGTGGGTTCGAAGCCCGTGTCACACGTCGAGAACCTTAAATTCATCCACGAACACTTTCGTCGAGTTGAAAAGTGCAACGAGTTCTTTAGAGAGATGAATGACCATAATAGAAGGTGAAAAGCTATTAGTTAACTTATCTTGCCCCTCTTCCCTAACCCTACTACAGGCTTACATCTCTTTTTGATTTTGGCGGAAAATGATATGGGGCTGGTTTTTGGTTAAAAGTGCCTTAATTGTCTGCACAAATAGCTTTCATTATTCCTACACCACACAAATGCTGTCATCATCTTGGAGACCTCAAGGTTTCGTTCAGTCCATTAGAAATCCATTATGATGCTGATATATTTGCAAAACTAACACCCGAAAATGGCCTACCAAACTGTCAATACTGTTTCCGGCAGCTGAAGTGCTTGAAAGACGTGGTTACATCCACTGCACCGCCCGATGTCCTTGCTTTGTTTTTCTCTTAGCCAGTTTTTTCTTTTTTTACTTTAACGGTAGTGTCAGCTATCACCCGTCAACGGGAATGATCAGGAGACCACAAATCGGAATTGAATCCAGTTAATTTGATGCTATTGTCGAAATCACCATATTTTAACCTTTTACTTGCTGCTAATTTTTGCAGGTTCTGCCCTTGGAGCCAAGTTTTGCAAATATCTCAGTACCATAGTGGTCATGTTTCGCATCACATCCTGCTGTGAAAAATTAAGAGGCAGTATATAAAAAGTCAAAAAATTAGAAGATCCTTTACCTTTGTCAGTGGTAGCCTCGTCAATCTTCAAATAACTCAATCAGAAGCCAGTGGAATTTCCATTTGTCCTGCATTCATGAAAAGAGGCTCACTATTTTCTGTTTGCTCTAGGGACTCGCCTTGCCTCATATTCATCAGACCTAGTCCTCTGGAAAAATGATCACTTGAAAACTCCCCACCCATTCCTTTACCACAAATAATTCTCAGTTGTGGAAGATGTTCGTTTTAATTCACTTTTTCTGGTTGTTTGATGAAGCCGAACTCGGAATTGATAGTCACGCCCCAAAACTCGAGAACACGGCTGCTGCTGCAATGGAAGAAGTGCTGGACATTGTCAACGCTTACGCCGTGAGTGTTTCATAAATCGCAGGCAAAATCTTATCCCTATACTGATTTATGGAACGTGTTCATCATTTCGACCACATTGACATAGATGGGCATTTTCTCCTATTGCTCGAAAGATACAACGTTATGAAGAAAATGTAACATAACTGCAGTCAAGATTAAGATTTTTTGACGCCTTACTAAGAGAATATTGAAAATTTTTATTGTTATAAAAACAATCACGATAATATGTTACCCGGAAAGACGATGAAATCTGGTGCCTACGAGATGCAGTGTGATTGAGTGTCATCCCTACGCGAAACCAATGTCGTGTCTCAAAAGATACTTTCATTATGTAAACGTCTGAAGTGAGATCCATGGCCTTACCTACGATGCAATTCAAAGCTGTCTGCAGCTGTACCGATTTGAATTTAAAGCCCGCACGAATCTCCTGCGTAGTTACTCAAGCACAGAGGGAAAGAATATTATCGTTGACAACGAGCGATGTTGATGAAGTGTGCTGGTCAACTCGTGGTGGAATCGCTTCCCACATTTAAGAAATCTTCACTTAGTTTGTATTATGTTGAAGAGGGATGCGGCTTTCAGATAAGCTATGCGTTTTTCCTCACTGGTATTTTTGTCTAGGATCATCCCCTTTCGAAAATATCCATTAATACTATGGCGTAGGGACCACGTTTCACAGGTATCTCAGCGTCATTTTGGTTCGATTTCACATAACACTCTGCTATGGAAAGGTAATAGTGAAAAAATGCCATACATTGTAGAATTATATATTTTCAAAAATGAGAATAAACCGCAAAACTCTGTGCAGAGTTAAATGCAGCGTAATATTGCCACATATCCTTCGTAACGAAAGGCTCCTCACTTTTTCTATTAACAAGGTTCACCACGAAGCTTTTCTTACAAAATTGTTCAGTTTTCAATTTTTTCGTAACTCTCTGGGCTAAACGGGTTTCTTACAAATATCTTACGCTGGCATCGAAGCATATGGAAAGGAAATTGGGATACTTTAGCTTTTTGGAGGAACAATGTGCTTTCTTTAGGGGTGTATCGTAGAGGTGTTAGATATGAGTTTTTTGGGATTTCCGTACAACTACACTGATTACCTAGTATTACCAATGAGGATGACCAGTTTTTACGATCTCATTAGAATTTTCAAAGGCTCAAACGTCGGACGAAAAGATTTCCGTAATGTCGCCTCGGCTGCTCTCAATATTTCCTGATGCGTCGGCACCATTTGGCGAGCGTCTCTTTTCGCCGACGGTCTTCAGCTTCCAGAACGAGGGTTACATATCGCTGCCCGAACTGCTTGAAGTACATATTACCGTGTATTTTTAGCGATCCTACGTTTTTACATACTTCTCCAGATGTTTTTAATGTTAAGCAAAGCATAATAGGCATTAGTGCACAAAAAATTTTTTCAGATTATAACCTCCACTCGAAGGTACCAACACCTTTTCCTAGATGTGATAATGGATGTAAGCGGTGCAGGAGCAATACTGGAAGTGCGTAGTACTACAACAAAAAATATG
>MQTX01000382.1:47683-57829 GCA_009735665.1 Angiostrongylus cantonensis
TATGTACATTTTGTTAAAAGTTAGGTGAAATATTTATTGCGCCGGGGCATGTGTGGCGCAGTGGTTGGAGGCGCCACTGCGACGCGCACGTGGAATGCGCCCATGGCCCACTAAGGCTTCCATCCCTCCGGGGCCGGCAAATTGGTACCAGACTTGTCTGGGAGGATAGCAGCACTGGCTCGATATATCGGTAGGTCACCACGAGCCATTGTAAAGGCCAGATGTGCATTCAATCACCTCCAACGATGCTTAATGAAGTCGGATGCATGGCGCATCCCTCAGGGATTGATCAACGCCGAAAGCGTTATCCTTTTATTTATTGCGCCACCGCGGAAAAGAGAATAATAGCCATACGTGGCGCATGCGTAACAGTGAGGCGCTCCGCAACACACACGTGGAATCGATCCACGCACCCATGGCCCACCAAGCCTTCCATCACTCCGGGTTCGGCAAATTGGTGCCAGAGTTCTCTATGAGAATAGCAGCACTGTCTCCATACATCGGTAGGTCACCACGAGCCATTGTAAAGGCCAGATGTGCATTCAATCACCTCCAACGATGCTTAATAAAGTCGAATGCATGGTGAATCCCTCAGGGATTGATCAAACACCGAGAGCTTTTTTTAATACGTATATTTTTTTAATACATATATTGATAAATCTCCACACGAATCATCCATCACTTTTGAAACTAGAGAAAATGATCGCTTGCTTTAAATTTGACTTCAATTTCTGATTCATGTGGTTGAGACCTGTACTTGTCAGCTAATTTTTTATATTATTTAGAGTCTTATAACCAAAATAAAACCGGATGTGGAAGAAGTGAGATACGTGAAATTACCCATCGTCGAAGAGCTATCGTTGAAGAATAAGAAGTGGATGCGGTAGTTCCTTTTACGTTCAGATACATTTAAATGTTTTACACACGATGTTTTCACTTTCTCTATCAATGTCCTTCATTCTAGAGCTAGAAAGAGCAAGAGCTAAAATTCTCCTTAAAGAGCTTCTCCGTTGGGTGTTTCTTTCTTCCTCGAAGCATGCACTAATAAAGTCATGTTTTTTGTGGCTTTCAAGAAGTTTTCGATAGGCTCTGCTTTCAGGAGGGACCCCAAGGTCGTCACATTATTTGTTAGGAGTCGATCAAAAAAGTCTTGTTGCCACTCGTAGCTTTGATCCCACTGGATAAACTAGTGAACAATCACTGCGTAGCGTACATTGCACTCGCTAGTTCCAACAATATCTTGGCATTCCAACCTTAATTTTTGTTAAACTGTTGCGCTAAATGAGAATTCCAGCGACTTCTTCTTTCTGAACAGTTCTTGATGCTGTGAGATTAATCAACTGCGACGAAGATCCACGCACCCATGGCCCACCAAGCCTTCCATCACTCCGGGTTCGGCAAATTGGTGCCAGAGTTCTCTATGAGAATAGCAGCACTGTCTCCATACATCGGTAGGTCACCACGAGCCATTGTAAAGGCCAGATGTGCATTCAATCACCTCCAACGATGCTTAATAAAGTCGAATGCATGGTGAATCCCTCAGGGATTGATCAAACACCGAGAGCTTTTTTTAATACGTATATTTTTTTAATACATATATTGATAAATCTCCACACGAATCATCCATCACTTTTGAAACTAGAGAAAATGATCGCTTGCTTTAAATTTGACTTCAATTTCTGATTCTGTTTTCACTCTATCAATGTCCTTCATTCTAGAGCTAGAAAATTCTCCTTAAAGAGCTTCTCCGTTGGGTGTTTCTTTCTTCCTCGAAGCATGCACTAATAAAGTCATGTTTTTTGTGGCTTTCAAGAAGTTTTCGATAGGCTCTGCTTTCAGGAGGGACCCCAAGATTAGCTGCTTGTCTACTTATCCGCATACTTTTCTTCACGAATCACGAAGAATCATTCAGGTCTAAGCACGATTTCCAAGATGTTCCTTTCAGAAAATCTCGAAAGCAGCACTGGAAGATTTCCCTCAATGGCGTTATCTTAGCTGCACTTCCAGATACAAGTGTCAAACTTCTACTTAGCGTCGGAGACCTTCCCGGGGAATGAACCTTGCGCTGCAATTCGCACTTAGACCTCCAAATAAGACAAGAATTCAACGATCTGATGATAAATCACTGTGGGGATTTTTTGTTGGTATGAGAAAAAAAATAAGCATTGTAGTGAAGATCGTGTAGACTTCTCTATTTCGAGCCCTTGTCCTTTTATTGATGATGACGTACCTGTGCCATGACGAAATTCTAGCTGTGAATTTACTTCAAACTTCTGAAGAGTTTTTATGTACTGGAATATGGACATCAAGATTGACGCTTATGCTTTAAGACAACTTCTGCTGATCGAAGGCCCTTATAAGCCAGTGATAGTGAGGCAAAAACGGTTATCGTACTGTTACCACACTTTAGTGAGCTTCGTTATTATGTCGATGTGTTTGGTTGTAGTGAATCTTTTTCGATACCCTGCTTGCCTAAATGGCTGTCCTCTGTGCAGTATTCTGTCTATCATTTTTGTTGGTATGAGAAAAAAAATAAGCATTGTAGTGAAGATCGTGTAGACTTCTCTATTTCGAGCCCTTGTCCTTTTATTGATGATGACGTACCTGTGCCATGACGAAATACAGCGCTACTGATTTCGCATTAATATGGGGTAATTGCTTATGACTCATAACACATGAAAAGCCCAGAGATTATGCCGATGAGAATGTGCAGTACGTTTTGCACGTTTTCCTGTCCTGTCCGGTGATTGGAAGCGCCACTACGACACGCACGTGGAATCGATCCCGGCGCCCATGGCTCACCAAGCCTTCCATCCCTCTGGGTTTGGCAAACTGGTGCCAGAGTTCTCTATGAGATTACAACACTGTCTCGATACATCGGTAGGCCACCGCGAGCCATTGTAAAGGCCAGATATGTATTCAATCACCTCCAGCGATACTTAATGAAGTCTAGTGCATGGCGCATTCCTCAGGGATTGATCAACGCCGAGAGCTCTATTGTTTTATCCTGTCCGGATCGGCTGCCGTACGCTTCTTCACCGACGAGATAGCATGAATTACTTTTGAGAAGAGTACTGCCGGATCTACGTAGCGTTCATTCCCAAAATGATATGAAGGCATAGGAGTCTGATTTTAGAAGAGATGAGAATAGAGTACATAATCTTCTGCATTAGTCTTCTGGGTTCATCTCAGCCAATTAACTAACAAACTCTAGGTTCCCGGTGCGCTTTCCACCGGATAATGCTCCACATAATGTTGCCCATTCTATCTCCTTCAGAAGTTCTTTCATCAATTCTGTTCAAATTTTGGTCTCAGATGTAAATTGGTAGTTTTCCGCGGCTACCAATGGCGCTCTCTGCTAGCTACGCTTTGCAGTACTTTTTGTAGCGAGAGGGAGAAGATCGCTTGCATCTATTTACATCTTTGTACCAACGATATGATCACATATGGATTCTTACGATCCATATTTTACCATGTTTCCATGACCTGAGAATTCGCTTCATAGGATCGCGAGTTAGCTTCTCGAAGGAAATGCTTATGGAGCTCGCAGGTAAACCGACCAGTAAATCTAAGTTTGGTCTCCTAAGAATTTGTGAATTTGTACCTTGATAAGGATTCCTACCGGTATCGTTAGGAACATTGAGAAAATTATTTTTTCTCATTGGCGTAACTCAATTATAAAGAGATTTAGAGCTCAGGCCAGTTTTAACGAAGAACAAAAAGTCGACTATAAAGAAAAAGGGTACGCGTTTTTGAACGACGAACAGATGGATCTTATCTACAATCGTCAAGGTAAGTGATCAGCTCAAAAGTTCCTTATCACGTCACTATTCATTTCGGCGTTTCAGATAATGTTATTTGAAGGGTGTTTACAGTTAAAAGGTGCACGCTTAGTATTACGTTTTTGATATGTCAATAGTATTTCCTGTTGTACTTTACAAAAATGCTTTTAGAACAACTTGTCTATGGAATGAACGTCACCGAGCTAGGTTCATTGACGAAGGAGCAGAAGGTGGAAAGAATTGAGCGTGATATTCGAGCACTGGCCGCTCTTGACCAACCTCGTTGGCCGGCCTGGGGTCTTAGAAATGAAGGAAGACCAGGTTGCGTACGATGTTTAATTAATTGCGAAATATGACTGAAAACAATGGTGTTTCAAGGCTTATTGCAACTAATCTGTTGGACAAAGCTATGTGTGGTATAAAACACAAATGTCTTCATGTATATATATATATTTTATCTATTTATTTATGACCTGCCAACGGCTTACCGCCAAGACGCGGTGAGAGATGTTCCTGAGTGTCGGGCTGCAATGTACAGTGGGGGAATTCGTTGCCCTAGGGCCTCCCAAGCTGAGAAACAGTGCTGGTGTTATAAGAACGATATCATCAGCAAGGCGAAGGTGATGTATCTGCCGACCATCGATTTTCACTCCCATATTATCCCATTCCAATGTTCGCATGACGTTCTGGAGGGTGGCTGTAAATAATTTTGGCGAGATTGTATCGCCTTGCCTAACTCCTCTTTTGACGTCAACGTTAATATCGTTGTAGAATGGAGAAATTTTGGTTGTGAAATTTTTGTACAGCTCACGAAGAATCTTTATGTACTGAGTGGAGACTCCTTGACTACCAAGGGCTCCCATGACAGCTTCTATCTCAGTTGAATCAAAGGCTTTCTCTAAGTCGATGAAAGTGAGACAGAGCGGTCTTGTGTTCTCTCGCGATACTTCAATGAGTCTTGTTAACGTGTGAATGTGGTCCATCGTACTAAATCCTTTTCGAAACCCTGCTTGCTCACATGGCTTTACTTCGTCCAGTGTTCTGTAAATCCTGTTGAGGATTACTCTAGTGCAGAGTTTAGAAACGACTAACAACAGGCAGATTGGGCGATAGTTCCGGTGTCGTGGAGGTCTCTTGTTTCACACAATAACACGCTTTTATTAGTGTTCCATTGAATGAGAACCCTGTATTCTGACGGATAACATGTGAACAGCCGACCCATTGTGTTGGTGAGAGCTGACAGCTTCAGACATCAATCTCTCTCATTTATGGAGCAAGTGATGCAAAATTTTCCGCCGATCGTGTAAAATGTGGGAATTCAGAAGCGAGAACTGTTGGAGTGAAATATCCATTTTCCTTAATTTCATACCGGGCAGAAAGACGTAGCTATTGAAAAGACCAGGGTAGTAATCGTAAATGATTTTTTCCACTATCTTTGTTGAAGCCATAACTGCTCGACCTGAGTGTTGCACTGCAGTCATGCTAGCCATGTAACTAGTGACGTTTTGGTAGGCACCGCTCTATTCACAGCCTCTGCAGCTTCAACAATTACTGCTATTCTTCACTGCGTAGGATCTTCTTTTTACTCGTTTCTGCGTTGTTTTAAGCTCAGACGTCAATTTGCGGTTGTCTGCGGCTCATACGATTCCGAGTTGACGTAACAGTATGCGTGTTCTTTGACACAGATGTTTCTTGGTGACTTGCGAACTCCCAGCTTTCATAGCGTTGAGATTTCGAGTAAGCTGGTTGTACTTCGAAACCGACTTTCCTTGAACCTCGGTGTGCTTAATCAATATGTATTCTTTCTTTGATGAGCTTACACGAGGTTGATAACTTTTCGCTGATGCTATTCATCTCGATGTAACCAAGCATGGACCATCGACTCGGATCATCGGCTCTCATGAAGACGAAAACGTCGAAACGTTAGCCAATAATAATTGTTATCAACCTCGTGTAAGCTCATCAAGGAAAGAATACATATTGATTAAGCTGGTTGTGTTCTTTATCGATGTTCTAAGTAACGGTATCTTCCCAAGACCACGCTAGTAATCTAGGTAAACCCCAGTTCACGATGGTTTTGGATTTATTCTCTTGAGCTTTGCAGCTTTTTCTCCTTTCCGCGAGAAATGAAGTCTTCCACAAAAGAGTCGATGTTCTGATCCCGTGTACAATTTTGGTACAAGAGCGACATCAGTTAAACAGAACTTTTGGTTTATTATGATGTGGTTGGGAACACGAAATGCATCACTGTTATGATGGCACCTTATGTATAATATAATCATCTTAGTTGTCCATCATATGTTTCCAACGCTTGCGTACGCGCTAGTTTCCTCTCATGCGTTTCCAATGCTTGCGTAACCGCTCAATGCTTTTCGTCCAGGAGTCTTTTATTTGTGAGGCAAAGCTATTGTCGACTTCATTTCTACGTTTTGCTTCATTGACGATGGCATTTTGTCTAAAAGATGGTTCTTAACTTTTACCGAATGATGGCGTGGTAATCGTGGGCGAAGTGGCTTTGTGATTAGTACTAGCAATGCATGAGCGCTCTTTTTTCACAAAGAACTTTGCGTATTCAGACTGCATTTTTCGAATGTCTCCAATCGGGAGCAGTCAAAATAAGAGTAATGGCGTAGACAACGGCAACCATGATATTACGGCTTGGCAGAAGCCCTAAGTGCAACATTGTACCCAAATCCGACTCTCCAGTAACGATTTCCTTTATAAAACTATGCAACTGCTTGGAAATAAGCACTTCGTTGAAAGCGTTGGAGCCAGTTTCTTTCTCACTGGCGCTAAGTGTGATATGGTTGTGATTCCAGCGATCAGGATTTGGTAGCATCCTTTTAATAAAGGGACTGTGAAGAGCGATGTTATATAACCACCCTTGCAAGACTAGTTGCAAGCGTAAGACTAAAGTAAAAGTGGTTCCTGCAATTTCTTCACTAAATTTGTCTGAGCCACTTCTTATTTTTTTACTGAATAGTACTCCAATGCTCTTAGCAATTTAGCCCGACATCGATGGCGACGACAAGCGGAGAGTGAAGCAGTCCCAGCATCAGAGGAAGCTGGGACTGAGGAGGAATCTGGAATCGTGTTCAGAACGCTTTCACCAATAGTGTTCACCAGCTTAATAGGAACGGGTGCCGCTTTGGAAGTGGTGACGCTGTCCCCACAGGTCTTTATGGCTGAAGTTCTCTTTCCTAGGGCACTAGTGGTAAGTATATTAGGAAATCTTGCAAAATCGCAAATTTCATTCCAGAAAAGCTTAAACTCCAGTGAAAATATTCATTAGTGATAAAAAGCGATATAACGATGTAATCAGTTTTCGTTTTTCTAACGGTTTGTTCAAAAGTGCTGTGCTAATGAAATAGTCCCCAATTCCAGTTACTACGGAGGAGTTGAACGACGGCATAAAAATGAAAGAAAGCATATTGTTTCTCTTAAACCAGTGGTCGTGAACTGGCCCTGTTTGAGACTAGCATGATATCATATTTACAACTGTGATTTCCACCATTCTAAGAAACGATTTCTGGTTTTTTCGGCAGAAATACTTTCGCCACGTGTGTTCCTGGCGGCGATTTTGTCGCCGAACGCGCTAATTGCACGCATCATGTCGCCGACCTCGTTCCGAGTTGAAGTGCTGTCGCCACGTGCTATGCACACTTGGGTTCTCAGTCCAGAAGCGTTAGTGAGTCCCATTTGTACATTATTATTTGTGTTCAATAAGGGTTCTCAGCATATCAAAACCACAAAGCGTTCAGCACTCCGTGTCAATAAAAACATTTGAAAAAAGGCAGCCTCAGAGGAAGCGTGAGGGTGTTATCACTTGAGACTGCGGTTTCTGGGGTTGTAGAATCTGAGCTTAGTGCAATAACAAGGCAGACCATTCTTAAATTCAATTAAAGTACCGCCGCCACGATGTTTGTTATCTGCTGTGGAAAGATCGTATACACACAAAAAACAACCATTCCTTGCAAAATCGCAAATTTCATTCCAGAAAAGCTTAAACTCCAGTGAAAATATTCATTAGTGATAAAAAGCGATATAACGATGTAATCAGTTTTCGTTTTTCTAACGGTTTGTTCAAAAGTGCTGTGCTAATGAAATAGTCCCCAATTCCAGTTACTACGGAGGAGTTGAACGACGGCATAAAAATGAAAGAAAGCATATTGTTTCTCTTAAACCAGTGGTCGTGAACTGGCCCTGTTTGAGACTAGCATGATATCATATTTACAACTGTGATTTCCACCATTCTAAGAAACGATTTCTGGTTTTTTCGGCAGAAATACTTTCGCCACGTGTGTTCCTGGCGGCGATTTTGTCGCCGAACGCGCTAATTGCACGCATCATGTCGCCGACCTCGTTCCGAGTTGAAGTGCTGTCGCCACGTGCTATGCACACTTGGGTTCTCAGTCCAGAAGCGTTAGTGAGTCCCATTTGTACATTATTATTTGTGTTCAATAAGGGTTCTCAGCATATCAAAACCACAAAGCGTTCAGCACTCCGTGTCAATAAAAACATTTGAAAAAAGGCAGCCTCAGAGGAAGCGTGAGGGTGTTATCACTTGAGACTGCGGTTTCTGGGGTTGTAGAATCTGAGCTTAGTGCAATAACAAGGCAGACCATTCTTAAATTCAATTAAAGTACCGCCGCCAGGATGTACCACTACCAAGTTCTCAATGGACAGTTCTAAATCTCATTCAGCTCAGTGTTCTAAACGTGGTTTGAGTGCGCAGTATTCTTCGTTTTGAAAGCAAACCACTTCGTCCTCCTCTTTAAGAAAAGTTCGAGCCGAGTTCTCAGCGGTATGCCTTGAACTGTAGTTGTTTACCTGGATTACATTATCTATTTGCGCCTACAGTGAAACTTGTGTGATGATGACCAAATGTGAAACAGCTGTGAATTTTTTGTATTTTTTAAAGTAGGTGTTTTTAACTTATGAGAAAAAGTAAGAATTGCCTGCGGCGAACACATACATCCCCAATTGCTTAGGAATTAAGTGCTATGCTAACAAAATCTATTGTCGTGCCTCTCATTTGAATCCATTATTCATTTGAGAATGTTGAGAAGTAGAAAGTGTATGAAAGTAAATCTCCGAAAATCCTCTAGATCCAGATATATTGATTTTGTATCCTTTCTTTGGTAAGTTTGCCCGAGGTCGATAAGTATTCTTTATTTTTGGCTAAGGCTTCGACGGTTTTGTCATCATTAGAGCCCATGATCTGAGTCGATGGTGCTCAGTTGTTCGTATTATCGAAGTGGCATGCATCATCGTCGCGCATCGAGCCGGATTTTCTTCAGTGGAGCATCGCTCTCGAATGAGCCGTACTCACTTGGCGATGCTGTTTTATACAGGACGGTTCCAATCGATAGCTGTGATTGTCAGGTGAAAACTCTTTTTACTAGCTGATAATGATACCGACTGCTACAGGATGGACTGTCCGGAAAAAACAAGTGGTTATCACTGGTCAACCACCGCTGTCGATAAGAACCGTCCTGTATAAAAGTGCATCACCGAATGAGTATGGATGATTTATTTTAATAATGCCACCGCATTATTTTAATAATTCAAAACAGAGTTTCTTATAACATCGGTGCAACTGATCAATATGTATTTGTATTCAATATGTAGCGTGAAAACGCCTAGTAAAAACTACTAATGATACCGACTTCTACAGGATGAATTGTCTCGAAAGACAAGTGGCTATCACTGAACAATCCCCGCTATCGAAAACAATTGTCCTGTATAAAACAGCATCCCGGCTGAGTATGCCTCATTCGAGGGATGCTTTGTTAAAGAAGAGCCGGCTCGATGCGATGACGCCGCCACACCGAGAAGGCGAACGATTGTGGACATCGACCCGGATCATCGGTTCCGAGGAAGACGAAGACGTCGAAAGCTTAGCCGAAAATAAAGAATCTTTATCAACCTCGCGTAAGTTTATCGAAGAAAGAATACATGATAGTTAGTCATAACGTGGTTGAAGGAAAGTCGGTTTCGCGATATATTGATTTTATTTTTAAAAAAAAAGTGGTGTAATGGAGTTCGGGGAGGAGCCGAGAGTAAGAAGAAGAGCCTCTGAACTTCTGCTCCTTAATTAATAGCCGGCCTTTGCAATATTGCGGGATTTGCAGTAAAAAGCCTGTAAAAAGTATCTCAGAGTTAACTTATGCGGTCAGGACATGAAAGTTGCGGTAGAAGTAAATTTTGCAAAAGGTGTCAAACCTGAGCTATGAATGCGGTGTGTTTCTGGGTAAAAAAAAAAAGAATAAAGCTCTCGGCGTTGATCAATCCTTGAGGGATGCGCCGTGCATTCGACTTCATTAAATATCGTTGGTGGTGATTGAATGCATATCTGGCCTTT
>MQTX01000382.1:65097-109273 GCA_009735665.1 Angiostrongylus cantonensis
TGCCAGCCCCCTTATTTGGGCGTAGTACTTTCCGGACCATCTGAAGATTGAGCAGCTCAGGCATTCTTTTAAGCGTGCCATCAACTGTTCACCAACACCAACATCAACATCAACTTTAATCTATACATGTTTATTTCTCTTTCGCGCTGTGTAAGGAGTTCGAATATGACTTGCATTGCTGCGTCATTCGACACGCTTGTATAAAAGGCGGTAACGTCGAAGAACTCCATCACGTATGCGCTGCTGGGCTAGTACGTAGACAATCCAGAACATCTGGGTATGACAGGTGCGTAGTATTCGCATTTCGATGTCCAGTACTCGATGACTGCGCTCTGGTAGTCCGCATACATCGTGTAGTCGTCTTCGTTTGATGAAGTTCGGGATGACTCGGTGTTTTCAGACAGCGGCGGAGGTCACTGGTACTTCCACCTCAGACATGAAAGCAATGGCAGGACTTGGTGCAAGTCGCTGTTCTATTGCCAGCCCCGTTATCTGGGCGTAGTACTTTCCGGACCATCTGAAGATTGAGCAGCTCAGGCATTCTTTTAAGCGTGCCAGACTCGGTGTTTTCAGACAGCGGCGGAGAAAGTGTATTGACTGTCGAGCTAAGACGGTCTTTTGTCTAAGTAGCAGTGCTTCTTTTACAAGTCGGGAGTATCTTACTGGTACATCTCGCAGTAACGCCCACGACCGACTTTCTATTAACCTCGGCATTGATCAAGTATTTCTTCGTATTCTTGTTGAGCAAACGCGAGGTGTTATTTTTATTCTTTATTCACGAATACAAAGAATCTACATCAAGAACCGAAAACCTCATCTCACCAACCGTATTCATCGGACATCCTACTCACCAACTGCCACGTCTTCTTAATCATCTCAACAATTACCATCTCAGAAAATCTCCAGTGACTAAACCGCCGTAGAAACCGCCTCAAAAGGAATAGTTGTCTATAGAACTACGAAACTTCAAGTTCTTTAAATTATTAAACGTATATCTCGCTGCTAAGAATGCTTAAATTCCAGTAGTTCTTATTTTGTTCAGAAAAGGTATGTTTGAGCTCAGGGGCACATGTGACGTAGTGGTTGGAGGCGCCATTGCGACATGCACGTGGAGTCGATCCCAGCGCCCATGGCTCACCAAGTCTTCCATCCCTCCGGGATCGGAAAATTGGTGCCAAACTTGTCTGGGTGTATAGCATCACTGGCTCGATACATCGGTAGGTCACCGCGAGTCATTGTAAAGGGCGGATTTGCATTCAATCACCTTCAACGATAGTTAATGAAATGGAAACAAACAGCCACTATTTTTGTAGCAGCAGACAAAATGTGTGGAAATTATTTTAAAAAAAAACAAAAAAAAAATAGAAAGCATATCTTAACAACTCAAAAAACCGACTTTCTATAAACCTCAGCATATGTAGTTAACATATTTATTTATATGATGTTATGAACTGATCTTCTTTAGCTGGTGCGAGGTTGGTATAGGTCTTCGTTGCCGTTGTTGTTGGTCGATGGCTGACGTTTCCGCGATTTCGCCTTCCTCAGAGCCTGGCAAAAAAAATAGAAAGCATATCTTAACAACTTAAAAAACCGACTTTCTATAAACCTCAGCATATGTAGTTAACATATTTATTTATATGATCTTATAAACTGATCTTCTTTAGCTGGTGCGAGGTTGGTATAGGTCTTCGTTGCCGTTGTTGTTGGTCGGTGGCTGACGTTTCCGCGATTTCGCCTTCCTCAGAGCCTGGACGTATTTTATATTAGAATACTTTAACTTTTCGGTGAAAAAAGATAAAGGATTAATGAAGATCAAACGTATAAATATATGGTGGGCTAAGATGTTACAGTCAAATGTAGGTCTACACCATATTGAACAGAATGGCTACTCACCGTGGTGTTGCGAGTGGGACTGACCCACGTGTTATTTATATGGAGTCACGGGTAGGACTCACCCCCGGGTCAAAATATCATTTTTAAATAGGTCGCCAGGTGACGTGTGATAGTGAGGCGTTCGTCTTTCCGGTTCATCTTTGGATTTTTGAAATTTATCCAAAAGGCCTCAAGAGTTTTCAAAAACACCAACGCGCAAAACGCCAGGCACTCGGCTTCAACAAGCGTCGTTGGAGGTGGTTCAATACACATCTGGTCTGAACAACGACTTGTGGTGGCGTACAGACCTATTAGGCTAGCGTTTTCGGCTTCCCTAAAGTCTGGCATCAATTTGTCGAGCTCGAAGAGATGGGAGGCTGTGATGAATGAGTCAATAATCGAGAGCTGATCGACTGGAGTTCAGTTCAGTCTTATCAAGCATTTTTGCTTAGTTTGAAAAAAAAACATGAAACAAGCAGATTTAGTCTCACATATCCCTATATGAATTCGATGTGATCTATTCAATAAAACTTTCTGTCGAAGTCTTTTTGTTCAATTCGTCAACTCGAAATCCACGATGCGAGGTCCTAGATAAGTGGGATTATCTTTAGCAAAGTGACAGTCATGTTTGTGTTTATATGATTGAAGAGGATGTAGCAACCTTTCGAGCAAGACGATTGGGTATGCTGAATGGAACCATGCGACATTTCGAAGATGTCTGATTCCTGAGAAGAACAACAGAAGAAAACAATGCGAACGTTATAATCATGTGGTCACTTAACGCCTTTACAATTCTCCAAAAGAGATAGGATGCATTCACCTCGACTACTATTAGCGAAGATCACCTACTCCTACGCAGGTTTGCCGTTTTCTCTCCCCATTCAACGACTAAAGAAAAACTACTGGTAGTTATGATTGATAAACCTTACTATTTAAAAGACAATTAATCTATATATTTTCTTTGAAATATTTTTTCTAACGGGAGTGAACGATTAGAACAGATTGGTTCAGGTTTGTTTCCGAGTTCGCCTACATTTCTTCATATAAAGAATAGGAATAAATCTTTCGAGTATTCCTCACCTTATTACACATGATCGGCAAATTATTAAGAATATCTCAACGCTTGAAGACAAAACATACTGGTATGAATTAGAGCCAAGTGGTTGAAGCACATGCTGAGTGGCATCAAAATGAGTTGTGCAAAAGTTGCACGAACGATCGGAACTTTCGCACAAGACACCGATCAACTGAAGGATTTCTGCTTTCAGCAGTTTCGAATAGACAGTCCTTGTAGCATAGGTAATCACTTTAGCCACATCTTGAATTTCGAGCGTGCCAGGTGAATTCCTTATATTTTCTGAAATCCTCTAATATACAACTGGCAAATAGCAATACCATACAACCCAGACTGTTGTGAAAGATCCAGTATTTGTAGTAATGATCTAATCGAAGGTGTGTTTTAGTGATTGGACAAGTGAGAAGAATGGTGCAAGCAAACGCGAGTAGAATTCAAGCGTTGTTTAAGTAGACTATTTACGTTGCCTTGCTTTGGCGCACGTACTCGCATCTGATTACTGCGGACATAAAAGCGGATACTTGTGTATGTGACATTTTACCAAAGAAAACCCTTTCACAAAGGATAGATACGAAAAGGCGAAAAAATCCTGCCTGTGCTCTTTCTTCTTCTTCTAAAATCTTCACAATTACTGAAGACGCTTTAAGTTCAGTGGTGGAATTATGCGACTAATCTCACATACCACATCTCACTTAATTTTCCGCCACTCCAGGTACGATTTATTGCCATTCATGGAAGAATAATCAACCCCATCTTAATTTTCGCTCTCAAGTAGATCAGTCGACTCTTTAACCAATGATAATACTGACGTAACGGTTGAAATGCATTGCACACAATGCGTTTAGTGCAAAAATTATGGCTAATTTAAGCTCTCAGCAGGAATATGACAGGTCACATTAGATTTCACTAGCTGAAATAGAAGCCAACAGATTCTTCAGGCCTTTTTCTTCAAGATAATTGATCTTTCTGTTTGAACAGGAACTATGCTTACCACAAGCTCATGGCATATATCTCTTTCAAATCGCTGCTTCAAGGCTTTCAAAGACGCTGTTGATTGAGTAGATTCAGCAGGGCATGAAGGTCTTTCCAATGTATGTATCGTCGATGTTTTCAGCCGCTTCATCTACGTTGGAAATCCTGAAAACGTAAGTTTTTCTGCTAACTTTTTGAAAGTTTTAATTCTAAGCATATTAAAATCTGCAAGGTATTGTAGAAAAATTAAACACGTGACTGGTGAAGTACAAGAAAGTGCATTCTACTAATTTGTAAACTATTGAACTCTTCAGCTAATCTAGTGATCGGGAGATTATCGTTAGCCATTGAAAAATCAGTTTCGGGCCTTGTGTGTTAATACAGAAAAGAAGACCGACTGTGCATTAATACATTACGTCGAATTAGATCACTATTTAGTCAAAAATTCCACCCTGAGCTTTTCAGTCCGAACATACAGCTCAACCTACATCACTTACCATGAGTAACTAGACAGCGAAGCCTTGTGTCGCTGTTATTGTGCAGGTGATAAACGCATTCTATCACTGTAAACACAATGATAGAGTGAAACGAATAAGAAAGACTAAGTCTGATTCTTCACTTTTTAATTTACTTTATTTGGAAACGTTGGTTGGCATTGTTGTTGTTCTAGCCATCAGTGCAGTCGCTCTCTTCCCGTAAAAAATCATGCAATTTAGGAGATTAGAACGCTCTGGGTTAGATAGCCCGTAAAAGGAATTAACTACGCCGCTAATTAACTTCACGTTTATTCACGATGCTTCATGCAGCATGGCCACTGCAACGAAGCCTTCTAACGCTCACATTTGGACGGCATTTGACGTGAGTTTTGAGCAAACATAAATCTGTTGGTGTGCATCGGATTTAAACTCGCATGTGGCTTTCTAAGTTCAGCTTTCATCGCTAAATTTCGTATTGCTGATTAAGCACTATGTCATCTTCATTTCATTTTGGCTAATTCTGTTACAGATTACTCGGCTTCTTAAGATCACAGGAGTGTCTTAACGATCAGCAATGCGCTTCACGGAATAACTGAATGTGTTTTTTAGCACCTATGGAAAAGTTCCTAATCTCAGTTGATTTCAACGATGTCACAGGCAAAATTCGAGGACACTTACCAAGGACCATACGTACTTAATATCTAGGAGAAGTGTAGCTCGAGAAAAGTTCACTCAGTCCGTCATGGCTTGAGAGCGGAAATATCTAAAAAAAATATTAATTGAAATGTGTGAAGCGACCCCAACTAAAAGCATTTACTTTACTAATCTATTATAGGCTGTTTTAGTGTTGGTCGAGAACACCCCCAGAATTCTTATTGCTAATGTTCCAGATCCAATGCTTGGCCCGTGCCTAGCGAATTTCCAATGTCTAAATCATTTTCTTAGATTCTTGGAAGCAAAAATCCACTTCGGCATCATGTTTCTCAATGACAGGCCTCTTCAACATCGATGGCACACAATCACAACTACTTGTTTCGAATGTTATAAAAAACGCTAAATCACTATTTTCTTTAGAGGAAATGCCAACAGAAAGGTGGCTACGTTCTACCATAAAGAGCTCATCATCATTGAAGCAAAATCAAAAAAAGAGCGAAGACCAATCTCGAAGGAGGTAATCTCTCAAAAGCAGTTACGTAGTCCTGCATCCAGTGGCCACAAAAGCGCAATTTTTAATTAGGCTAACAAAGAATGCCCTACAAAACCAAATTTACAACTTTTTGTTCTCTTTTCTCACATCTTTCCTGTAGAACTTACAACCCCTTTTCTCACCTTGTCTTATTCCCTTTCTTTGTGTAGTTGGATTTATGTAACAGGACATAGATGAAATTTTGCAGAATTCTTTGAATCCGTAACATTCTTTTCTTTTATACAACGGTCTCTTGGTTTCATAATGGCGAAGAGGTGTTGCCATGCGTCAATCAACTAAGACTAACATCGAATGATCTTTAAAAAAAAGTTCGCGTAAATAATTTCCTTAGGGATGCGCCATGCATTTGACTCCATCAAGCATCGTTTGGAGGTGATTGAATGCATATCTGGGCTTTAAAATGACTCGCGGTGGCGTACCGATGTATCGAGCCAGTGCTGTAATCCTCCCATACAAGTCCGGTACTAATTTACCGACTCCAGAGGGATTGAAGGCTTGGTGAGCGATGGGCGCGGAGATCGATTCCACGTGTGTGCCACAATGGCGCTTCCAAACACTTCTCCACATTCGCTCTACATCAGATGATAGCGCAAAAATTTTATTCATTGAAAAGTGTTGAGACCGATAAAATTCATGATCAAGTCAGATTTTCTTGTCAGGGAGATACACTCCGTTTTGGCGAAATGTTCTGTGACCATATGCTTGATGTAGACTGGAGCGCTGACAAGGGCTGGGGCAAGCCATGCATTCGTCCGTACGAAAACCTTTCGCTCGATCCTTCTTGCAAGGTGAGATTTTCTTCCTCAATTTGGATAAGATGAATAGGGGTTTGAATATGAAGGACTTCAATGATATAAACTGGCCACGTTTATGTGACATCACATACATGTATCAATCAATATCCGTAAATATGCCATTTAATGATACCTGATCATCACTGCTCGAATGTTTTCGGTGAATCAGTGGAAAACGAATTTAAATGTTTAACACAAAAACTATCGAATTAACCATAATTTTAAATTTCTATTTACTGCCTATTAAAACTTTTCACAGAAGAGTATTATGTATGTTACAACCACAATGATGCTGAGACATTAGCAAAACTCGTAGTGGTGTAGTGGTGAACGCGTTAGGCCCCGGAAACGGCAATGATGCGTTCTTATAAACTGATCTTCTTTAGCTGCTGCGAGGTTGGTATAGGTCTTCGTTGTCGTTGTTGTTGTTGTTGGTCGATGGCTGACGTTTCGGCGATTGGTGGTGAACGCGTTAGGCCCCGGAAACGGCAATGATGCGTTCGTTGCCCACCGCAGGCACCTGCGATCCGGAGTTTTGCGAATATTTCAGCATCATTGTGGTTGTATCGAATTAATCATTCCGGCTGATAAGTAATGGAATGTTACCAAAAAGTCGAGGGGTTGTAACCACCGCGTTCGCAGTTGATGCTGTCTGAGGGTGTCGGCTGTCTCGTCCACGCCGGCTTTACTAAAATATGGAGGGATAATAAGAAATCGTGAAACAATTCAAGAGTCAAGCAATTTTTGCCAGAAAGTTTTTTTGCTCAATGATCAAAATGTAAGAAACCAATGGATATATTAATGTAAATAATCGAATACCGTCAGCATTAATACGTGTGATCGGGAAAGCCTGTAAGCCTTGTTATTCTTTTCTTTCCTTCATGACAGTGGCTTCTGGCTTCCTAACGGAGAATTCTTCTCAGTTTATAACCCACTACAAGCACTGACTTCCATTCATTTAAATTAAAAATTATGGCCACCTTCAACTCTAAATTAGAACACCTTGCCATATATTCGATTTACTTCTTAAAGCTACAAGTTATTTATTGAACAAACTGGTTTTTTCTGCAATATGACAGAATTGTTTCCCCAAGTGTCGTTGATCTTTACTGTCGCAGCACTTTGCGTCGAAAACACTAATGATTCCAAGCAAACTGAAACAGAAATGAACATCTGGTATATATTTTAGTATTCAATAAACTGTCATGAATTGTAAGAAAAGAAGTTCGTAGTGTAAGAAAGGCAAGTAAGCCGAATTAAAATCGGAACACCCTCAGATTGATGCGCAGACCTGGAACGACGATTAGCTTATTGCTGGAGCTTAAGACTTAAAAAGCAAATGATCACGGGAAACATCGCTCTAAAGTTGATTGCATTGCAACTTAGTATACCATACGGTCGACTGAAATGTGACTGATATTGATGAAACACTATGAACGTTTTAGTTTAATACAGCTTCATTTGGTAGCGCTCTTGTGATGAATTATCGAGAAGCAGTACAGCAATGAAGTAAAAGTAACGCCCTTTGATTCCAGGTATTCCACTATGCATCTGGGTTGTTTGAAGGTATGAAAGCTTACCGTGGTGTCGACGATCGCATTAGACTCTTTCGTCCCGAACTCAACATGCTTCGTATGCGAAAAACGGCTGTAAGAGCCGCTCTACCAGACTTTGATGGCGATGAGCTGCTTGAGTGCATCAAGGAAATGGTCGGTAACCTCTGCGTTTAACAAAACCACCTTAACGCTTAACGATTTGTACCAGAATAGAGGAATTGATGTAAACAACGAAACACATAACTTGTGAGAATATTCCGTTGATTCGACTTGAGCTGATCGGATCGTTTGAAAACACAAAAACTACTCTCGGATGGCGCAGACATGTTACAAAATTGCCATCCCGTTTAGTTAAGGTCTGAGGTCTGGTTTTCTATCACATTCTACAGTTCCCTTCATGGACATAACTAAACTTTTTTAACAAAAGGTATCTTATATCTTCATAGCTATCTATCTTCATAAGTAATTCCTGAATCAACGAAATACAACCCATTTCAGGTTCGTCTGGATCAATCATGGGTGCCACGTGAAAACGGAGCATCACTCTACATCCGACCAACGCTCATTGGAACGGACCCTCGACTTGGACTCAGTTCTAGCAGAGTTGCCAAGCTGTTTGTGATCACATCGCCAGTGGGGCCCTACTTTACTACATATTCTGTGAGACTCTTTACTACACTATAAACATTCATTACCTAACTTGAAATGTTAGTCGGACATTTGATTTTGTACAGTGTCTACAAATGTGTATACTCACAATACATAACTTTTATCTACTGACCACTACTTTTTCACGGCAGGGTATTATGTGGAACAAAATAATACATGTATATTATTATATATAAAACAAATGTAAAAGCAAACGTCCAACATGTTGATGTCTTAAGCAGTTTTTTCATAGATTCCTTCCAGGACGTAGTCTACACGCTATCAGCTATTGTTCCACTAGTTTCCACCGCACATTCAATTACCCCTTTCCTAATGCTCATTCATAACTGGAAAAAGCTTCCACCGAGTCTTTTTTAAAGTTAAAATACCTACTATCTTTCCTCCTTATATCTCTGTCGGCCCATCGCTAATTCCTGGAGGGATAATTTCTACTAATTGCTGGCAAGCAGTGTATTAATATTCCTATTCTCTGCGTCACCCTGTCTCAATCCACTAGTTAATTGCCTTCCGAATGTTCCATTTGACAATCTACTACGTTTATTCTAACTTGTAATATTGAAACACTGAAATTATCGCAACATAGATAATGAATGAATAGGTAACGCCAAACGTGCATTGATTTAAATGCATTTGTCTCGAGAAACTGTACTAATTTTCGACTTCAGACCAAACACATCTCATTTCACCACCAGCTTTATTGGTTGACACAGAAATCATAAGGATCTGCAAATCTTTAGGAACAAGAGATAGTTTTTCTTGTCTACTAGGATAAAGTTCGGATTCTCCAGAACTTTTTGAGGCTGTTGGTTCTAAGCAAATCCACTATCTAAAGGATATTTTACAAAAATTATTTAAACACTTAATATAATGTAGCCAATGTAATGTAAAGCGTGTGTGATCGAGAAATTACCATTAGATGTCGGTAAATCAATATCCCTTGTTGTATCACTGTGCGAAGAATATGGCCCTCATTCGGTCACAATCACTCCTAATCAGCATCTTGTACTGAAAGGTATTCGAACTGATTTGCTGCAAATGTTCAGCCGATTGCTCTTCTCGCCAATCCGCAGTACATTCGGGCTGCCAAGGGAGGCGTCGGTGGCTTCAAGATGGGATCCAACTACGCACCAACGGTATACGTCAGCGAAAAAGCCATCGAGAAGGGATGTCATCAGGTGCTGTGGCTGTCGGGACCCGAACACTATGTATGCGACTGTTGTTTATTGCTATTCTATTATGTGCTTTTGTGATAAAGCTAAATTACCGCGTGTGGTAAGGAGTGAGCGCTTATCAAGAGCATAGTCCTAACGAAGATAATTTGGGGAAGTTTGAGTGAAGAAACGCCCAGCATTCAACATTTTATCGTTTTGAGGCACAGGTTGTGATTGTGCTGCCTATTGGTAGTGCACATAACCAAGATTACTCGCACAATTGAATCTCTTGCATACTCTCCGCAAACTTGTATTTGAGTGCGATTTAGAGGAAAAGCAATTTTATTTTATGACCTTTAATTCTGCAAGTCGAGTGCTCCACCACACAAAGTAAAGTTCCATTTTAGCTAGAACGCAGTTGAATTTTCAGGTGACCGAGGCTGGCGCAATGAACACTTTTTTGTATTGGAAGAATGAAGAAGGAGACGAGGAGTTAATCACGCCCACGTTGGAGAGTGGTAGGTATTTGGAAGATATGGAATGACATATGGACATTAGCAGTTTAGCAGACTTGCTAATAGCAAACGGTCTTCGCTTCACCTCGTAGATGACAAGGTGGAGATGATCAGGCGTTCAAAATTAATCGCAAAGTTCCTTGAAAGCTATCATTTCAAGTAATCTGTAAGCATATCTTGAGCTCCACATAATTTACGGCTATCACCGAACTGAAAGATGCTGCCATTCAAATGGTTTCAGGGTACTTGATTCGACAGCTGGTCTTCACATGTTGTGGGGATCCGAATGGGATTCTGTCAGGAAATAAAAAAAAAACCATGCTGATTAGTCGACCTACCAGAGACGTTCACGTGCGACATTTACAAACGACAAGACTACTAAACGTCTTGTTATAATGAGCCCTAATCTGAACAACCGCAACACAAGTGATATACGTAAGCACACTTTTTATAGAGAGCGCACGACCTCTATGCAAGGTATAATAACACTTCTTTAAAAAGAACGTATTGCCATCCGATGTCGAATGAATTTACCAGGTGTATATCAAAGCAAACTGTTAAAAACCACATCTTTTCATTGTGATTTCATGAATGATATACACTTTAGCAGCCAGGACCGACTTTCTATTAACCTCGGCATTGGATTATGAATTCGTCGTTTTCTCCCTCAGCAATCGCGACGTTGTTAAACAGCATACGTTTACTTCCATACAATAGCACACATACAACACAATCGTTGCTGTCGTTTCGGCAGAATCGCCTTCTTCAGAACCTGGAAGGCTGCAGTCGTCAGCCATATGCGACTCTGAGCGGCTGTTCTTCCTCGGTGGAAGACAGGTGAAAAAAGCGATGGGTTTTTTCGAGAAGCCGTAGATCTTGTAATTATCGCTCAGATTTTCATCTTTCTGTTTGTGCTGCTGAAGTATTCGACCTAGTAAGCTACGTATTAGTGTACCCTTCCAGGCTCTGACGAAGGTGATTCTGCCGAAACGTCAGCTACGATGAAAACCACATCTTTTCATTGTGATTTCATGAATGATATATACTTTAGCAGCCAGGATCGACTTTCTATTAACCTCGGCATTGGATTATGAATTCGTCGTTTTCTCCCTCAGCAATCGCGACGTTGTTAAACAGCATACGTTTACTTCCATACAATAGCACACATACAACACAATCGTTGCTGACGTTTCGGCAGAATCGCCTTCTTCAGAACCTGGAAGGCTGCAGTCGTCAGCCATATGCGACTCTGAGCGGCTGTTCTTCCTCGGTGGAAGACAGGTGAAAAAAGCGATGGGTTTTTTCGAGAAGCCGTAGATCTTGTAATTATCGCTCAGATTTTCATCTTTCTGTTTGTGCTGCTGAAGTATTCGACCTAGTAAGCTACGTATTAGTGTACCCTTCCAGGCTCTGAAGAAGGCGATTCTGCCGAAACGTCAGCTACGATTGTGTTGTATGTGTGTTATTGCATGGAAGTAAACGTATGCTGTTTAACAACCTGGCGATTGCTGAAAGAGAAAACGGCGAATTCATATACTTTAGCCTTTAAATAGATTTACATTTATACCACCTATAACAAGTTGGACTCACATCGTTGAATTTACTTCAAATGGAAAGGAAAACAAAGGCAATTTCATCACAATTCAGGTTTAATCCTACCAGGCGTTACTCGTCAGTCTATACTGGAGTTGTCGCAAGAAATAGGCGGTTTCAAAGTGACTGAACGTGATTTCACAGTGGCTGAAGTAAAGACAGCTTTGAATGAAAACAGAGTATGCGACTAGCATTTTAATCAAGCGTTTTACAAAAACAGAGGTGTGTAATTGTAGGTGCACGAATTCTTTGCATCCGGAACGGCGGCGGTCATAACACCAATTGGTAGAGTGCTGTATATTAACGAAGAAAAAGAAGAGACGCTTCGTTTTCCTGCTATGGATCATGATAAGTCATTAATGCAAAGGTTAGAAATCTCTTTGGCGTGAGAAAGTGGCGACGCCTCCTCAAGAGACCGTTCGAAACACGTGCCTTTTTCATGTTTACGACTTTTCATATATCACATTCACATTAACAGTATACTCCTTGCCTAGATTACTACCAACTACATACAGATTGTTCAAATCCCTGGATGACATCTACTATGGGCGAGCGTCTCGATCTAAATGGACAATAGAAATCTGAAGGAGAAATTCAACGTCACACTTTTAATAACGATCTTATCCTCGCAATTTTACAGCCTAATATTTGCTGATAAATTAAGCATCAACACACTTGCAAACTGTAACATTTCTTTCGATGCAATCATACTCAGTGTTATTCTCGAAACATCTAAATGCAGTGCCAGTCTAGATGTTCGTTCACCGCATATTATCACTCAAGTGTCGAATAATGGCCTGTACCAAAGAAAGAAAAAGAACTTTTAGCTTTTGTTGTTAATACATTTGAATTCAATTCAGCTTACATAAAATATTGAATTCTAAACAAACAAAACAGAAACAGCGTTTCTATTTCTTTTCTCAAAAAAGTTTGACCTCCATAGCGTACCACATTTTAGTGGTGAAAAGGTGCTCTTCAATTTCTAGGTTTATTTGCAGCAACATGCACAGCAAATGCACTTAAGCATCAACACTTGAAAACTGTAACATTTCTTTCGATGCAATCATACTCAGTGCTATTCTCGAAACATCTAAATGCAGTGCCAGTCTAGATGTTCGTTCACCGCATATTATCACTCAAGTGTCGAATAATGGCCTGTACCAAAGAAAGAAAAAGAACTTTTAGCTTTTGTTGTTAATACATTTGAATTCAATTCAGCTTACATAAAATATTGAATTCTAAACAAACAAAACAGAAACAGCGTTTCTATTTCTTTTCTCAAAAAAAGTTTGACCTCCATAGCGTACCACATTTTAGTGGTGAAAAGGTGCTCTTCAATTTCTAGGTTTATTTGCAGCAACATGCACAGCAAATGCATTGTATCAGATCTCAAAGTTTAACATCATCCATAGCTCACAGTAATGTACCGATAACGAAGTACGACAACTCACTCTGTCGAGATTGCCTTGATTTCTCCAAAATTGGGATAGTAGCGCAAAAATGTGTAGCAAAATGGCGAGACCAAGAAAGGAGCCAAAGAACACAATAATATGTGAATAAAATTGATTTCATTCTCTACTCATTCCACACGTGCACTAGGACTACTCGTGTAGACATGTCCCATCTTCAGATTTGCCAGAAGAAAAATGTTATACGACGAACTGTTAGTTAAGCACCATATAGCTCAACGCAAAAAGTGACGCCTGTGCTAATACAGTGTCTAAATTATCATCAGGCGCAGAATGATTACACCACATCCTAGATGGTATCCAGCTCCTGCATGGCTATTCTGGCAGAATACAGCTGGATTCAGCTGTAACTGGCACCAAAAATTAGGTGGCACCACTCTCATTCAACGAGATTTCAAACAGAATGGAAGTGTTGGGGAGCTTACCTGCGATGTTGATCAGTATCTGATATGTTCTGACGAACTGCCCTTGTTGAACTGATGCGAGGCTGGTAAATGTTTTCTATCACAAACTGTATATTATATATATAGATATATCAATTATTTAAAGGGTTTATTGAAAACCGGTCTTTTGAATAATAAAGATATCAGTAGCTTACTTGGATACGTGGATGGCCAGTCTTCACTGATTGTACTGGCAGCATAATTTTCATCTTTTATTTCTTCGTCGTCTATGTCGGTGATCAGCCTCGACTATGATGACGTTCGCGAGGCCCATTTCGAATTCTTAAAATTGATTCCATCTACGAACGCAGATGATTGACGTTAGCTGCGAACACGTCAGCCCATCGTATGGGTGGTCTTCCAAAAGGGCGCTTGCATTCTCTGGGTGCCTACTCCACTGTTGTTCTCGTATCTGTCTTCTGCTCTTTTTATTAAGTGACCGGCCCATCTGCATTTCACCATCGATGTGCTTCTTCTGGAACCCAAAGTTAGGATAGGTTTCGAAGATCTGCGCTGTGCACTCCGGCTAGACATTGCGAGTGCCGGTTAAATTCAGAAGACATCGTTTGGTATTCCTTGGAAAGATCACGATGTCATCGATGAAACGAAGCCTTAATAGAAAGTTTAAATATATAAGATAGCATTCCCATCCCAATCGAGTGACGTCATTATCCACTGCAGTGGGGCATTACACAGTTTTAGCGATATGGTGTCGCCACGTCGAACCCCTTTTTCTATGCGTATGGTAAAAGGACGATAGAGAAATTGTATTTTCGGGGTGTAGTTCCGATAATAGTCAGATGGATTCGTATACAGGATGGATCTACTCTTTAATAAAGGAAGGCTGATAGTGTCGACAAGTCGACTAATAAACGTTAATAATTGCATCAGTCTGCTTGTTATTACTGTCCAAAAGGGCATTATGCGTACAATAACAAAAAGAACACGAAGATGTTTGCGACTTCCGCCAGCTGCTCTTTGGGCTCGAAAGGATTTCGAAACAGTAGCCGATGAACGTTTCGGTAAAGAAGCTGGACCGGTGCCAAGTACCGCCTTCTCCAAAAGCATATAAATAGTCTCGTGAATTGCTATTCGGGCTCGCCCTTGTCAGGCTTCTTGAGCCATGCTAAATTAACGCCTTGATAGTAACGCCGCTGCAAGCCATAATGTTTGCTCGTCATCTAATTGGCTTGATTGTAATCTATTCTACAGCTCGCATAATCGTTTCATTCACAGCTCGTTCCAATCCACCTAGGCGCTAATAATGTTAAATTTGTAGCTTGCACTTCCAATACATATTACAATTCCATGATCGCTCACAGGCACTCTAACCAACAATTCTTCATTCCTATTGCTAAATCATCCTTGCAACCGCTATTGACATTCTTGCCCTGTGAGCATGTAAACCTTAAGTCGTTCATAATTGCAGCAATAGTCTTACACAGTCAGTATTAGCTAATCACTCATGTACTCATCGCATTGTTATCACCACTTTGCAGTATCGAAAGTTACATGTATTTGTATTGCTGCACACAATTGTTAGTGTATTCCACTACTTACCGAACCGCCTTACTTGCAATTCACATGTACATTCTATTGTGCTAACCTCTTCTTATGGTGCTAGTGTACTCCCCACCATACACTATACACCGCCGCACTCAACCTATGGTTCTTCATCATCTCTATCTAACCTCTTATGCCTTAACTCAGCCGTAGTAAGCAGCATAAGAGTACTGTAACATGTTTAGTGCTGTCATG
Source organism: Angiostrongylus cantonensis (assembly GCA_009735665.1). Lineage (NCBI taxonomy): Eukaryota > Metazoa > Nematoda > Chromadorea > Rhabditida > Metastrongylidae > Angiostrongylus > Angiostrongylus cantonensis. Next base: position 80,648 of record MQTX01000382.1, read on the forward strand.
TGTACATGTCATTAACGACGTTCACACCCGCCTCCATATTGTACAATTGTATAATGTACATACATTTATAATCTCATTGCGTTGTTGTGTAAATAATATGTATATAAACGGTTTAATTACCCAAGTTTGCGGTATCCAGCATTGTGACTACCAATCAAGAAAAGTCCCGCGTGGCACAAACAAAGACGAGCAACTATTCCGATCGAGTCTTCTCAACTACTTGGGATTCACCTAATAGCGAGCCATCCCAACAATTCTGGTGTATTGGCCGCTTGAAAGGAACTCCCCAACAGATAGGAACGGATTCGTTTCGACATAACGCTTTTTCATAATCGGCGAAGGTTAGGACTAAGATCAAGTGATATTCCCAACAAGCTGCAATAACCCTGGGCACAGTTTGCATGTGGTTCATGCAGCAAAACCCCTGTCGAAATCCTGCTTGCTCTATTGGTTGTGCCCCATCCGATGTCCGATCCCCACGGGTTCTACAGCTGTGCCTTTATGTTTTCCTCGCAACGCGAACTTCATTTGGTAGTACACAGAACGGTTTTCCACCACCTGGGTTTTGGTGGTCGAAGGCGGGAGTTGTGGAGCGAAAAAGATTTGTATAGAACTTTTCCGTTATCCGTTATTATAGAATATATCACGGCGGCACTTAGTGATAGTCCCATTTTCGCTTATCAGGGTGGATAGCGGAACATTACAGAAGCAAAGTTCCTAAGGTCAATTCTTCAGACCAGATCGTTTCTAGGCTGCTTCCAACAAAATTTTCTGCCTACTAATGTAAACCCTAGTGCAGAGATCTTCCGCAGCTGGGTTTATTACCATGTGTGTTGCGCTACGATCAAGCTTAAGTTTACTTCTTCCAAGCAAATCTTTCACGATATTGGAGAATCGGCTTGAATTGCTTGTTCAAATCACTGAGAATAGTCGGGGACCAGTTATAGATCCTTCGACAGGCAGCGTGTAGTCGTTGGTTAGGTCTTCATTTATCTGCCAGTCAGTCATACGAGGAAAGGATCCCACTGAAATATCCTCGTCATAGACGACTTGTTTCGTCTTTCTTAGCTTATAGCAGGTGTTCGTTTTAAGCTCATGGATGGATCAAATCTCCACATGGAGAATGAGGTGATCAGATCCTCTACAGAACCCAAATACTACGAAGGTGTCAAAGTGGCATCATTTTCTGTTTGCAAGAATCTCCGAATGAGTTGTGCCATCATAAGACTCCCACATCCATTGCCTGTTTCCTCTCTATGCTACAGTGCAGCGTGTAGTCTTCATTTATCTGCCAGTCAGTCATACGAGGAAAGGATCCCACTGAAATATCCTCGTCATAGACGACTTGTTTCGTCTTTCTTAGCTTATAGCAGGTGTTCGTTTTAAGCTCATGGATGGATCAAATCTCCACATGGAGAATGAGGTGATCAGATCCTCTACAGAACCCAAATACTACGAAGGTGTCAAAGTGGCATCATTTTCTGTTTGCAAGAATCTCCGAATGAGTTGTGCCATCATAAGACTCCCACATCCATTGCCTGTTTCCTCTCTATGCTACAGATTGCAGTCCTGCATAATGGTTTCTATTCCCACTTCACACTCCTTTTCCGAATATCCTTAAACTGCAGCCATTTTCGCCGACCTTTTCTAATCTGGTTCTGAGTTCTCCAACAAAGAATTTGTAGGAAGACTTCTCGCTCTGCATTACTTCCTCCAAATGGTTAGAACGTATAGTCCGCCCTCATCAGTTGTGTAAGCTGGTAACAGTTGATGATACTGACTTTCTTCTGATGGACAAATTGGGAACGAAGAATGGCCAAAGAGAAAAAGAACGGCCAAACGGGGTGATAGGATTCCATATGAGGTAATAAATGGAAAATAGATGGGTACACCAAAATCCAATCAAGGGAACGTGTGGCGCAGGGGTCGGGGACGCCCTGAAACACGTGGGATCGATCTCGACATCCCTGACCCACCAAGCTTTCCACTCCTCCAAGGTCGGCAAACTGGTGACCTATTTGCCTAGGCGATGGCAGCGCTGGCTCAATACATCGGTAGGCCACCTCAAGTGATTGTGAAGACCAAACATGCATCCAATCACCTCCAAACGATGCTTAATGAAGTCGAATGAATGGCGCGTTCCGCAGGGATTGATCAATGCGGAGAGCTTCTTATTTTATTTACGAGAAAGCCGACGCCTCCATTTCATAACAGAAACTTCTCTATACGAATGATAAGAGTTCCGACATCTAATTGACGTACATCACACTTCTCGTTTTTTCGTGTTGTTAGGCGATCACAGAATTTTACGCGATTGGGGGTCTTAAGAAGGCCGTAAAGGCCGGCATCAGGTGTAAACAGACTATTCTGGTGTTATACGTACACAGTAGTAAACATTCTCCATAGCATGTCGTGGAGTGCTGTTTCTGTCCGGTTCCAATGACGCCCTTGGAACTCGAGATCTGATCACCTGCCACTGGTTGTTTCACTGCCTGGCGTAGAACACGTTAACGCACAATGTGCGAGGTACAGAAGCGGGACACTTGCTGCTTTAGCCATTGTGGTTCCCTGTAGCCCCGATGTCAGCCTAGTTGAAACCTTCCTCAGGTCGCGGCCACCCCATGCAGCCTCCGTCCTTGTTAGTCAGGAGATTTGCCACCATGAGACTAACACGGTACCAGGACTCGTGGTTCCTGGTATTGCTTTACTCTTAGCTGAGCTTCCGGATGGAACGGTCTCACTCACTCTCAACCTAGGAGACTCAACTAGGTGGATGGAAACCTCTGTGCATTGTAGCTCGATAACCAGAAGCACCTCCCACCCTCAGTGAAGCGGTAAACATTTGTGAGTAATGATCGGCGCCACCAATTTTAATATCTCTCTCTCTTAATGCTCGCATTATGAAACATGATTGGCCTGGCCCAAGAAGCAAACATATTCCATGACGCAAATCTCAACACAACCTCCACTTCTGTAGAGTTACGGTACCAATTACTGTTTTACAAGCGTAACCGCACCTATAAAGCGATGCTTAATAATAGCCGGTCTAGAGAAATCGTCGATACAGTGGTTGATATATGATCCAACACCGTAGGTCGTCGGTTAGTTCGTAATCACTTGTGGTATCCCCTATGTATAACAACGATGTTGACTTCTTGTAGGAGTTCCGGTACAATACACCACTTGTAAAGCATGTGGAGAAGAATGCGCTGGCAAAACGGGTAGACTTCTCTGTGTTCATACAAAAGAGCTATAAGGAGACATAACTGATTTTTTGTCCTGAGACAGGTAAATTTGCTATCCATGTAGAACTCTGTGCGGCTGGTCTCCAACAGCAACTAGAAGATTTGCAAAACGGTAAGTGTTTGAAAGATGTCGTTTGCTATGCGAATAAAAATTTATTCATCGAATTTTTTTCAGCTGAGGTCGTGAAACTGCAAGCCTGAGTTAATGCACGTCAATATGTTTGACTTTTTCAAGCACTAAAGAAAAGGCAAACGTCGGGGAATCAACCAATGTTGGGTGAGGTCTAATAAGAACTCAAAATCTGGTTAAGAATAAAACAGTTTACAGATGTTGTTTATTTGAAGGGACCATATTTAACTGCCGAAAATAAGATGTTGGATAAAACATCCTTGGAAAAATCATAAAACAAGCAAAATATAAGGAATAGTACCACGTCAAGTAACATTATCAGTCGTATATAACAACAACATCCCTAGGCTTAGAACAAGATTAAAATCATCAGAATGAAAAGAACACACAACCTAATTCTAAATCCACAGTCGAAGATTTCAGATATCCAACATTATGCAACCTTTCACTGAACTTGTCACCTTCGCAACAGCGCCATTAGAAGTACAGCTGCAATACCGAACAATGCCGAAAAGGAAATCTGAAAAGGAAGGAATCACTGTTCATGCTTGATGTATGATGCAGTTACTCGCATGGATCTCTAGACATTTTAAGTTTGATTCCAATACGAATATGAAAAGAAAAATATTGTTGGAGATTACCGTTGAAAAAGGAGTGCATACACCTTCTCGTTATTTTCATTTACTCGTTTAGTTCGAAGTCTACAGCAAATGAGGTTCAAACTTCAAAATCATTGCTGACTTTCAACATGCAAAAGCACACATGCCTATGCAACATACCCTTCAAACCCGCACCAACCCGCAGAATCGACAGACGATTAAGTAACAACAACATCCCTAGGCTTAGAACAAGATTAAAATCATCAGAATGAAAAGAACACACAACCTAATTCTAAATCCACAGTCGAAGATTTCAGATATCCAACATTATTCAACCTTTCACTGAACTTGTCACCTTCGCAACAACGCCATTAGAAGTACAGCTGCAATACCGAACAATGCCGAAAAGGAAATCTGAAAAGGAAGGAATCACAGTTCATGCTTGATGTATGATGCTGTTACTCGCATGGATCTCTAGACATTTTAAGTTTGATTCCAATACGAATATGAAAAGAAAAATATTGTTGGAGATTACCGTTGAAAAAGGAGTGCATACACCTTCTCGTTATTTTCATTTACTCGTTTAGTTCGAAGTCTACAGCAAATGAGGTTCAAACTTCAAAATCATTGCTGACTTTCAACATGCAAAAGCACACATGCCTATGCAACATACCCTTCAAACCCGCACCAACCCGCAGAATCGACAGACGATTAAGATTTGGATTAAATTAAACGATTTCACCTAAAACTAAGACTAAAGTGAAAGAATTGCGATATACTTTTGCGAAAACAGAAAGATCTCAAAAACCAGATCTAACGATGATAACAGGTTTTGTAAATTGTTCTTGCTGCTCTTATGCTTCGTTCCATGGAATTCATCGGTAACTGATAAGTTCGTATTCATTTGTTTATTAAACTCTCTCATTAGAAATTGAAACGGTAGAAAATTAACTTCAGCTGTGATCCCTTGATTATGTCAAAAGAATGGCCAATTGTGGACGGCGAAGAAATGTGAATAAGAAAGGTATGAGTAGTCATCAGATTTTTATTGCTTTGCCACGAAATCATTGCTGTATATTATGCTGAGAGTGAGAGGACAAAATAAATTATTAGGATGTTCACGGGCATGACGCAACCACTTTCGTAAGCAAATCAAAACCGCGTGTGATCGAAAGACAGTCAATCAAAAATGATCGTCGACAGAAGATATCAGCCGACATCGTATCCTCCCGTTTAACACATGGACCATCCCATAACACCACGTGTTACTACGACTGTGCCCAGTGGCCTACAGAAGTTTTTCACCGCACTTTTTGTATTTCATCGATATCTTGTCAAACGTAGTTCTAATATCAAGAGTGGGTAAAGCTCCACACTTAATAATTTGCAAAAAAAAGCCTCTTTGGACGACGTCGTTTTACAGTGACAGAGTATTGCTGCTGAATAGTGTACAGCAAAAACAGTACGAGCAATGAAGAGGCTTAAAAATCCCTCTACTTAAACACTTGGATTCTACACATATGGAAAACAATTCGCTGTAATAAGATGATGAGACCACAAAGACGTTTTCGGAGTGACTGTTTAATCACATAGCATGTATTCGTCAGTGGGATTTAACACAGCTTATTTCTCGAAGGAATTATCAAGTTTTACCACGTTTTTATTTCAAATTCACTTCACAATGCACAATCCATAATATACATTCCTACGATATATATATATACATGTATGTATATATATATGTATATATATGTATATATATATATATTCTTCATAATATAACTTGATAATAGTAACTAATAACAATAATACAAGCAACATCTTGCAATTCTTACTAAGCTTTCTGGCACATAGAGTGACGTGTTTTCCGTCTTGGTGCTATATAATAGCCTTTTAACAACTCACACATCGTCTCCACTTTTTCGAAACCCTTAACGGAGCTTTTGCCAATAAAACGCAAAGTAGACGTTGTAGAAGCAGCCTTGCCTCCAATACAACGCAAGAAGGCTTCTCTCTTAAAGTCCTCCGGGTTGATATTCTGCCCACACTCATATCTTCCATCCGTTCAGCAACCACATCTGAGTAATCAACTGGAAAAACTGCGGTATATGCCTAACCTGTGGGTAAAAATAGCTGTGTATAAATCATGAACAGACAGAAATACTTCCAAGTCTTTCTAACAAATGGACAATAGGCCGTATTTGATCATTTGTGCCCACGAAAAGCTTCTTCTAATTGCAACTTTTAATCATCTACGATTTTGATGAGTTGGAGGGAAGAGATGCGTGATCAACTGTGAACAGCGCATGAATTTCCTTCTTATCTTTCCGATCCAAATCCGTTACACCTTTCGCCATAACAAGGGCTTCCATAGGATAACATGCAAAATAAGAATCCCTAATCCAATAATACCTCAAATTTGTACTTGGGGCATAAACCGATGAATCTCTTCATCGCATCAACATTTAGCGCTTCCCACGACAATTCTTTGGTAAAGCATATCATCTAGTCTCCTTCACAACAACATCAGTTACAAATAATTCATAAAAATGTCCCGGATCTATGCACCAATCCTCCACATCCACAGTTTATTGCCACCATCGATGAGAACTAGAGATCACCCTCATAGAAGATCATATCTTGCCGGTTAGTTGCGAGGTAACGTGGCGCATCTCCAGGTGGCGGATAAGGGGTTAATCGCGGACCAAAAGCGACCTTTGCTTACCTGAGAGGCACGTGGATCCAGGGAATGGACTCCATGTTTCTCCTCTGCCGATTTGGCGCATACTTCTTGTATTTACAAAGCATATTCATATTCATGCATGAGTGTGTGACTGCGTTCTCGCTTTATGCGGATTGTATTCTACGAGTCAATTCGGCGTGTCCCGGATCTATGCACCAATCCTCCACATCCACAGTTCATTGCCACCATCGATGAGAACCAGAGATCACCCTCATAGAAGATCATATCTTGCCGGTTAGTTGCGAGGTAACGTGTCACATCTCCAGGTGGCGGATAAGGGGTTAATCGGGGGCCAAAAGCGATCTTTGCTTCCTTGAGACGAAGGTGATCCAGTAGATGTTATCCCTGATCCCTGTTACCTGGCCGCCGTTTTGGCACATACCCTTTGTATTTACGGAGGCACACTTAAGCACGCGTGTGCGCGTGTCCTCGTTTATGCGGATTGTGCTCCACGAGTCCCTTCAGCCTGAACCTTTCAATCAAGTGAATGGGAAGTAAATAGGAGGTGGTTGGGTGTCCCCTGTAACAAATAATCTTTCCGTCTACTCTCGAGAGACTGGCAAACCACATGTGAGTGCTTCCAGCCTCCAAGTTGAGAGCCGAACAAGCTATACGTGGGTCTCAAAAAGCTAAACACAGCAATATAAACGGATCCCATTCCCCTGATCCTGAAAGCAACCCGATTCGGCAGAGTTGAGTAGGACGAGTACGGTGAGGCTGCCAAAATCTCAGGGCCATTACAAGCAGTGTAAATCGCAAAGGACTAAGGTGACGGCCTGTACCTACAATGCATGCACACTTGCATCTATGTCCTCGACAAAAGAGTTGACCATGCAGGCAAGAGGAACTAGGTACGACGTCATTGGACTGGCCGAGACGAAAAGACGACACCTATACAACGCGGTCTAAGACACCGAAAAAGAACTGTTCCTCGGAACATTCGACAACAGAGAAACCGGTGGCGTCGGGGTTCTTGTCAACTCGAGTTTGGCCATGAACATCGATTCATTCGAACAACTAACAACCCGAATCGGACGTTTACGACCAAAAAGATGTGGATCAATACTGGCTTTGATAATCTTCGTCGTTTACGTGCCGACATCGAACCATGACGAAAAAGTGGAAGGCTCTATATGGACTTAGAGAAGTTCTACAGAGAAGACCCTACATTCTCCAAGGTCATCATTAGATACTTTAACGCTAAAATTGGATCTAGAAGAACGTCACATTGGAACCCACAGATCAGAATGGAACGAACAGGATGGGCGGCTATCTAAGTTTATCATGACGACCAAGACCATCCATGGTAACTCGCAATTCCAGAAGCCCCACCCTCAACGCTGGACGTGGATTCTCCCAATGGAGAGTACCATAACGAAATAAACCACATCATAATAAGTGCAAGGTTTTGCTTAACCGATGTCGCTGTTGTCCCAAAATTCTCCACGGGATCACACCACGGTCTCCTTCGTGCAAGATTCTATTTCTCGCGGGAAGGAGAAAAAGCAGCTAAATTCAAAAACCGAAGACCTAGAACCACCGTAAACAGGGACTTATCGAATTCATTAGTCGGCTGCTAGCAAGATTCCGTTCTCGATAACATCCACGAGGAATACAATCGGCTCATTCAACGTCTTCACATTAGCGCTATGAAAGCTGAGAGTTCGAAAGTCATCAAGAGACATCTGTTTCCTGAAGCTGTCCAGCTGATACGTCAGCCTGGAATTGCATGAGATGCAGAGAACCTTCGCCTCACATCCGAAATTGCAAAACAACATAGACAAGACACATTCAGTGGGAGACCCATAGAAACGGTGAGTGTGCAAAGAAGCTATTATATGCTCAATGGTATTGAAATCTTGACGTTGCACTTTCTCTGTTTGGTTATGGAGGTGCACGATTGGATAAATTGGGGTCCACTCAACTTCTCCAGGCTCTGAGGAAGGCAAAATCCGCCAACACGTCAGCTGGTAGGTAAGTAAAGAAATAAAATATCATCTTGCATTTGCTAAACAAGAACATAAATAAACCAGACAGTCTACAGAAAGATCTTAAACAGAGAAGAGCAGCACGAAGATCGAAGCTTTAGACGCTGAAAAAAGTATTTGCAAAGCCCATTAAGCTTCGCCAATTACATGCTATTTCGTCGGCGAAAAATCGAACAGCACCAGGTCCGGACAGGATAAGATCTGAACATCTGAAGAGCCTTCCGCCAGTTCTCGTAAACACACTGGCTCGACTCTTCACCCGCTACCTGTCTGAATGCAAGATGCTTAGTGAAAGACCAACAAAACTGTGCGATTCCTCAAGAACGGTGAGTTCCACGACGTAGGCGACTATCGTCCAAATCCGCTTGCTGTCTGTCATCTACAAACTTTTCACCCTTGGTTGAATTTGCTCATTACAATATGTTTTTGAACCTGTTTTTTATTTTATTTGACTAGTTTTCACGTATGCTGTGCGGATCCTACCATTTCTCACACTGATTTCGTTTCCCTGCATTCATTGACCACGAAGATCTTTGAACGTTACGTGTGGTTTCAGTTACTGCTTAAGGATTTTCATTTCATCTTGAATGTAGTAGAACGGTGGTCAAGCGATGCTCCCTGGGGTCTTGAGATAGCCGGGCTGTAGTGATTCCAATTGGATTACAAAGAATAATTTTTTCCCAGACAAGTCCGGTACCAATTTCCCGACCCCTGAAAGTTGAACAGGCCCGATTGGACCGGGGCGAAATCGAACTAGCACCATGGTGGTGAACACGGGAGTCACTAACACTGCTATCCGCCTCTACCGGCTCCTGGATGGACCTGTACAAGATTGAACCATGGCCTTGCTTGTACTGAGAAGCACCTCTACCACAGAGCCACCAACCCCTCAGTCTTGTTATAATGATTAAAGGTGCAGGCACCTCTTGTAGTAATTCACACGGTTATGAAGGTGTTTGGCTGGATAGATTGCAGTCAACAAGACCTTTCAAGGCTCTGACAAAGTCGAAATCCATCGGAACGTCAGCCTTTTCGTCAATAAAGAATAAAGCAAGAATTCGTATCTGCTCAACAAGAGTATAAACAATTAAAGATGTACAGTCCCAAATCATAACTACTTTTATGCCGAGTTAAAAAAAAAACTTAAAGAGTATTAAAAGTACATTTGAAAGTCAGGTACCAATGAGTTTGAGTTGAGATAGCAGACTTCGTTCACCTAGGAAGTGGGAATTATAAGATTAAATTGCCCTATAACTATGTAGTTCGTGCCATCGAGATATGTACAAACGCTGGCTTAAATAATTTCTCAACTGTGTAGCAAAGAAATGGTCGATTTTGTGCCCGCGTTGTGCTGCATTGTGGATGATCATGCATCGTAAGTGATTACGAAATGTTCAGGTGACGAGAACCGACAGGAGAAAAAGGCGCCAAATACCAAAAAGCGTGCGCTCCCTACGTATGATTTTCCTAAGTTCGTTAAAACTGAAATTGGTAAAAACAGATGTCAGCCATCAAGGTGGTGTTCTCATTACCCTCACATTCAATTTTACGAACTAAAAAAAACCTGCCCCAACAACTTCCACTCCTCGCAGTCCAAATGATAATGCATAGAATTAGCATCGTTCTTTAACTATAATTGTTGGAGAAGTACCACAACCACCTCTCACATACTCTGCAGCCACTTGATTGCTGACTCTTAGTTGAATCGAAGTAAACAGTCCAATAGATATTTACGCAAGCAAACTACGTGCACATAAACATGTGTGCAACTGTATACACAGGATGTAAGAACGAGGAGTGACAGGAACGAAACTTATCCTTAAGACCCACGTAGATTACAAAGCGACCTTTTAGCAGCCGTTCAACCAACCATCCGTCCACATAGTGCCGCACTTAACATGGCATCTCACAGCTGGTCTAGTTAACCTATATTGCATAAATTGTCACAATGTTTATCATCATGTGCAGCAGCGATCAAAGTTTTAATGTGTGCATGTATGTATGTATGTATATTCAATTTTACGAACTAAAAAAAACCTGCCCCAACAACTTCCACTCCTCGCAGTCCAAATGATAATGCATAGAATTAGCATCGTTCTTTAACTATAATTGTTGGAGAAGTACCACAACCACCTCTCACATACTCTGCAGTCACTTGATTGCTGACTCTTAGTTGAATCGAAGTAAACAGTCCAATAGATATTTACGCAAGCAAACTACGTGCACATAAACATGTGTGCAACTGTATACACAGGATGTAAGAACGAGGAGTGACAGGAACGAAACTTATCCTTAAGACCCACGTAGATTACAAAGCGACCTTTTAGCAGCCGTTCAACCAACCATCCGTCCACATAGTGCAGCACCTAACATGGCATCTCACGGCTGGTCTAGTTAACCTATATTGCATAAATTGTCACAATGTTTATCATCATGTGCAGCAGCGATCAAAGTTTTAATGTGTGCATGTATGTATGTATGTATGTATGTATGTATGTATGTATGTATGTATGTATGTATGTATGTATGTATGTATGTATGTATGTATGTATGTATGTATGTATGTATGTATGTATGTATGTATGTATGTATGTATGTATGTATGTATGTATGTATGTATGTATGTATGTATGTATGTATGTATGTATGTATAAAAAAAGTTGGTCAATTTCTTATTCTTACATTTCTACACTACTATGTATATATATGAATATAAATATATATATATGTATATATATATATGATGGACAAAGCAGACGGAGTAGATCAATTTCTTAGAGATGTGACATGCATTCGACCTCATCAAGTGTCATTAGAGATGGTTGAGTGCACTATCTAGTATCAAAATTAACTGCAGTAGCCCATACATGTCTATAGTCGGTGTTGGTATCATTCGGACCACTTCCTTCGCAAAAAACACTTGCCAGTCCTCAGAGTTATATTTTTGATGAATGGGAACTAAAAATCTAAGCTTTTCGACGAGTGGCACAATAAAGCTTAAAATATTTTCGGCAATATGCCCTAATTGCAAAGGTTCCTACACTGCGCTACAATTTAAATCAATAAGAGACTTGTAGTGCACAATGGACAACGTCCAAACGATAATAAGACTCATCGAAGTATCGCGAGAGTACAAAAGACCCCTCTGTCTCACTTTCATCGATTTACAGAAGGCTTTCGATTCAATTCAGATAGAAGCAGTCATGGAAGCCCTTGATAGTCAAGGAGTCCCTACTCAGTACACAAAGATTCTTCGTGAGCTCTAAAAATTTTACAACCAAGACATCACCATTCTACGACGATATTAACATTGACGTCAAAAGAGGAGTTAGGCAAGGCGATACTATCTCGTCAAAATTATTTACCTCCACCCTAGAGAACGTAATACGAACACTGGAATGTGATAATACGGGAGTGAAAATCGATGGTCCACAATTACACCATCTTCGTTTGCTGACTACGTCATCCTTAAAACACCAAACATTAGCCAAGTTGAACGTATGTTTGCCGACTTTGTTAAAGCGTGTGGAGACATCGGTCTTCGGCTAAATCTCATAAAAACGATATCTCCGAATGCTCCAGTTCCTTCTCCAAACGCACGCGTCAGAAACTTCGTGAGAAGGATGAAAGACCATTCAGCGCTATTGAACGCGAGGTCGAAAGGTGTTAGGAGTATCCTGCGTCACACAAGCAGGGAAGGGATCCGAACCTCCGACCTGCATCAACGATCAAAAATCAAAGACGCCGTTCTGTACGCCAAACTGTCGAAGATAAGGTGGGTCGAAAACGTAATGCGTATGAATGACAACCGATGGACAGGAGCCGTTAGTGACTGGATTCATCGGGATGTTAAACGCACTACAGTAAGACCATCAACCCGATGGTCAGAGTTCTTTTCGAAAAGCCTAGAAGGAAGAAGCGAGAAAAACACACTGGGATACTCCTGAACGCGACAAGGAGAAATATAAGATTTACTGGCGCCCGATCGAATCACTCGACGATCAACGAGACTACAGATGGTACAACTGATACAGGTGATTGGTTATTCAAGCCGAGGTAGAGCGAAAGTCGGCCTTGTGAGGTACAAAATGTTTACTTCCACGGGTAAATGCTGCATTTTCGAAAAGTTAACAACACATCAAATCTCCTCATTAAAACTGGGCATTTCGTACTATGTAGGCTCCAAGTACTTGGATACTTGGACGGCCCCTCTTCACTGGTTTTGGGGACCCCCGCATCTCCTGATGGACACGCCGTACTCCTCAGCGTGAGAAGCACTGCTGAGATGGGGTGGGCGGAGTGAATTTCCCCACTGTACATCGTAGCTCAACACCCAGGTATACCTCCCTGCCACAGAGGCAGTAAGTCGTTGGAAGGGCTCTAAATAAATCATCAGGTAACTGCTATCAAAAGGCTCACCTATCTGACGTCGCATTAACTTTAACTCCTGGAGTGGATTTTCCTCGATTGCGATCGAATTTTCGCTTTGAACAGGTTCATCCTTAACAGTCAATAAAGGAATTTATTGTTACAGGAGAAAAACAGTAGTGAAAAAGATAACGAAGGTAAAAACAAAAAACAACATACATTAGGTTCCCCGCGATCCAAATAGGGTTTACGTTCAAGAGTTATAACACTCGGCAAATCTTGTATGCTCTCCTGAAAACAAAAAAAAAGAAAAAAAAACAGCTATAAAATGCCTTCGGCAAACAGCAGCTGGAAAAATACCTCTCTTTTCTGAGTAACATAATCTTTCATAAGCTCTAGTGGTTCCGTCTCAAAACCTTCATAACTATTTCCTCCAGTTAGAACAATACGATCTGGCACATTCATTAGTTGCATCAATCGTTCACGACCCGCAACATTTTTGCCCTGTAATTTAAACAAAACAAAAAAACCTGAGTAAACAGTATGGAATAGATAGTAAGAGAGAGAAAAGAAGCCATTAATTAAGAGGTTACATCAAATTCGGAAGCTTTCACGGACTCTCCAGTCCCAGAAATGTGTTCAGGAACAATCATACACTTGACGAAAACTGAAACAGAAAGATGAATAAGCAACTACGACAACAAGTCCCACCAAACAGCGAAAATTCTGATGAGAAAAAGCGATATAAGCAAATTCAAGATTTTGCAAAAGTATAAACTTGACGAATATAAGTAGAATTATAGAATCGTGTTAGAACGGACGCCACGGAACTACCCTACCATATCACGGTCACCACCTTCAGCCCTTCCAAGATTGTCTATGCACTTTTCTGCACGTCGTTACCACTACCAAAGAGGTTGCTTCTATAAAGGCAAAACTTCATCTGGAGATGGCTACAGAATAATCGAATTTCCCACAATTTTTTAATCGCTCCTTTGATTTTGCCCATTCTTCACATTTATCACTTGCATAAACACATGGCATAAATTTCTTTGCTTCAGGAGACGAGTAGCACAGTGGTTGTGATGCCGACTGTCACAAGCGCAGCGTTGATTCAACCCACCTCAGGTTTAGCAAACCTCCCTTCTCTCAAAGGTCGGAAAATCAGTACTAGATTTTCCAGGGAAAAGTTCACTCTCAAAAATCCAAATGGGAACGCTCAAGCCCAGCAGGACTTCAGCGAGAATCTACTTGATCAACATTGAACGACATTCATGACGGAAAAAATTTCAAGCAGTGGTTGAACCTCCACGCGAAAAGTCTCGTCTGTAACAACAAGCCCTGGTTTGAAAGAAATAACTGTAACAGTAGCGAGATAGCGCCCTTTTACTATCGAATTTTCTTACAAAACACTAATCGTAGTACTAGGCGGAGCGCAAATTTTAGCAACTTCGAAAAGGTGTGCGGGTCTTTTAGTTGCTCGGTGGCTTCTTTGAAAGGCTCGAATACGACTCATGTGTCTCATTTTTCGGTACTATTCCTCCTTCGTATTCTTCTCCACGTCCATTGAACCTCCAAAGTACGTATACAATGTGGTCTCTGTAATGAAAGAACCGCTTGGTTTGATCTGTTTGCGTTTGCACCATGGGTTTCTCGTTAGCTAGGTGTTCTCTCGATTTATTTGTAGAGCAATGTTTTTTCTCCCGCTCACATCGCCTCTTCCTTATTTTTACGACTCGAAAAGAACACAATGTTATCCACAAAACGAAAATTTTACAGAATCTTTTCATCAATAAGAATACCTTTCCCATCCCAATAGAGTGCCTTTATTATCCACTGTAGTGCGACAGTAAGTAGTGAGCCACTATAAAGGTCAGATATGCATTCAATCACCTCTAAATGTTAAGCTCACTATACATCGCCTCTTCCTTATTTTTACGACTCGAAAAGAACGCAACGTTATCCACAAAACGAAAATTTTACAGAATCTTTTCATCAATAAGAATACCTTTCCCATCCCAATAGAGTGCCTTTATTATCCACTGTAGTGCGACAGTAAGCCGTGAGCCACTATAAAGGTCAGATATGCATTCAATCACCTCTAAATGATGCTTATTAATGAAGTTACATGGATACATGGCGCATCACCCATGGATTGACGAATGCCGACAGCTTTATCCTTTATCCTTTACATATAACACTGTAAAACTGGCGACTCTCTGTAAGAACTCTTGATTGGCGTCGGCATGTCAACAAACACTCACGTGACCCAGGGCCAAGTTTGACCCTCGTACCACTGTCGAAAGGATGGTGCTGTTACGGACCAAGTGTGTTAACGGGGACTACATAGGATGCGAAAAACTACGTCACTTTGGAAGGCTTGTCACGTTTGACAAGATATTCTACCCTGCATATTCGAATTGTGTTCAGACTCGATCACAGGAGACTTGTAAAAAGTATCGGCTTCGTTTATAAAGCAACCAAGCAGCACTTTCGCCGCAGATTAAAATCTCTTTTAACGTCTTTAGCAGACAATGATCGGGCTATGCAAGCCGGAGTCCATGGACCTCAGCAGATTCACCTGTACCAATGGAAGATTCTGAAGGAGATCGTGAGCAGAGATGATAGCCGAGTTAGCAAGAGAAACGCGGCGGTGCGGACCAGGAAGCACATCTGACAACACTGCTGCAAAAGTTTGGAAGTCAACAGAAGTGTATCATATGGTCAATGACAGCGGATTCACGGATTGGGTTCACCGCAGTCGTCAGGGAAAACAGCAGAACAATCCAGAGTCTGGTTTTTGGCTTAGCGAAGTTGTGCTACATTTCGCAATCGGACACGCACTGGAACGGCGTACGGTTCGGACAGAACGTGTCTGGGTTATCCCATGTCGGCGTTGCAAAGGATTTCACTGCGCGAAAAAGGGCTACGTGTACGACAAAAATGCTCTTGCTAACTTCTTCGAGTTGCAAGCTAATGTCCTAGGTGGAAATGATGCAAGCAAAGAATTCCTGGAATTCTTTAAAAGAACGACTTTCTTTCTTAGAAATTCTAGATGCTAGTCGACGACTAGTGTTGCTTTCTGAACTAAGCGAATCAAAAATGAAAACTTATTATGCGACATTAAATCGTGTAGTGACACTTGGATTTTCCAGGAGAAAATAGAAAAGTTAGAAAACAACAAAGAATGAATGCGAAAAGAACAGAAACCTAGAAAATCGAAACACTTTGAGAGACATCATCTGATGGATGTTTTACAATGTCTAGCATCCCCAGTTAGGTGCTCAACCCCCAAACTCTGCTCTGTGGCCAGTCGTCCTTTAAATTGCTCGTGAAGAGGCGGCTTTTTCGACAGCACTGATTCCTTGGTCACTAAAGTACACTAAACTAAACTCCTGCTTGTCATAGATTTGTGGAGAAGACTGTTTCTCGCTACCGAATCAACCACATAGAATGCTTTTACATGGTGCCCTGTTGAATTTAAGTATGTTCGAGTTGAAACTTTCACGGATTCATTACGTGGTGCTTCACTTTTTTCCTGCTAATTTCATGCGGAGGAGCGGCAGTTTGAAACACAAGTTGTAGATCAGTGTAGCTATGCTTGAGGAAGTCCATATCGTACATTTTCTTTTGTAAAAGTAGATGGAGCAGGTGTTATAGGCTTCAGAAAACTAGAATTTCGTCCTTGTGAAGCATGGGGAGCTTCATCCTGTGCCTAGAGATTTATTGATTCTATTTGTTTTTGTTTTATTTAGGAAATTTCGCTGTGAGCTAAGATGTATTGATTTGAAGTTGGCAGTATAGCATCGTATGATGCCTCCATGGGTCAAATGGATGTGTTAAGTACAGCTTCGTGGACTGGTGTGGAAGACTTTGCTTTATCGCTCTTTGGGTCTAAATAATCTATCGCAGTGTTTCCCTATCCTAAATTTGCTTCAAGTTAGAATTTTCTCAGGATTGGAAACGAGGTTCGAATTTCTAGGGCCCTTCAAGCAGGCGACGAAGTCGCAAAATTCAGAGCAGAGTTAGGGATACTACCACGTCCCATTATGGGAAATCAGGCTATTAAGTCTTTTCGCTGTCATTACGGGCCTCAACAACAAGGATCGTTTCATGGGTTTCCAAAAATCGCGACTTTGTTGTTGCAGAATGAAATATGCTGCACCTAATTCGCAAAAGTATACGGATTTTGGCGATAGCCGAGATAGTCTTACTTGAAGTTGAGAGAAATAATTCCCACGACCGACTTCCCATTAACCTCGGCATTGATTGAATAATTCTTTATGTTCTTGTTGAGGAAACACAAGGTGTTATTTTATTCTTTATTCAAGAGCAAGCAGATGTTTCGGCGTATTTCACCTTCCTCACAGGTTAGAATCGTCAAGTTGACCGCAGTCTGCCCAGCCAAACATCTTTACAACCAAAGTGCTAAACCAAGATTCTTTGTGGTTAGTCTCCAGGTGGCATATTTAGCGAAGGACTCATCGAGAGGGGTGAATGTTCAGAGAAGCAATTCTGTGTTTAATGTGATTGAAATCTTGGTTTAGCGTTTTATGGAAGTGTTTTGCTGCGTAGACTGCGGTTACCTTGACCTTTCCAGACTCTAAGGAAGGCGAAATCCGAAACGCCAGTTTCACCGCAGCACGGAGTAAAGGAACACCTCGTGTTTGCTCAACAAGAGTATAAAAAATTATTGAGAGAGGCAGCTGTTTTCGAATACGTATACATTGTATCATTGCATTTCGGTCGTTGTGTGTTTGATCGTTCAAAAGATTCTTCGCGTCAGCTCAGATATTAGATCCATGCTGTAGCACGATGTCGCCCAAGTGAGCGAAGCTCCACGGGTGGCTCGTGCTCAGCTGATTCTGCAGAGTCACGTATTCCAGCTTGTCTCATTTCAGAGATGTTGCGAAGGCCTCTTACTTCTATAGAAATTAAGGCCGACGATATCGATCACATGGAGAAGGTTCTGCTGGAGTTATATAACAAGAAGGTGATGAATTTGCTACATTGTGTAACATGAAGTTGTGTATTTGGACCCACTGGTGTTCAGCTGTTTCTACTTTTTCCATATCAGCTGATAGATTAAAAAATCTAAATTGCACTGCCGAACCGATTTGGTGTTACTAACGGTTTTATCGATTTTTAAAGTTTTGTGGCTACTTAGAATGTTTAGATGATCGCAAGTATTTTAGGGTGCTACTAAGGGAACTGTAGAATCCGACCAAAGTAATACTGCTTCAGAAGTATTTGTCTGTGAAGGTGAGATATCTTAGTGGAAATGGAGTGTTGTATATACTGGAAAACCAGGCGGTTCAATTGCCCGATTGACCTGTGAATGGTTTTGTCCCATACTGAATACTATTCTTCACTTGTGGCTGTGTTAGGGTAATTGCATTATTAGTAATCGGGAACCGTGACTGTGTATCGAATTAAAAGTGGTGCTTGCTTCCATCGTTCGCAAACAAACTATTTTGAAGTAGCTGGACGCTTCCAGTTTTTGATATGAAATCTGAACCTTTTCTGACAGCGGCAGCCATTTTTGTGAATTGACTTCTTTTTATAGATTGTAGGGAAGTGTCATGTTTTCGATAATTATTTATTGTTTATGATTGGGATATAGATGCGAAAGAGGCGAACAAATACGGATAGAAGGGAACTGGTAAATGGTGAAGAGATAGGAAAGATCATCGCATGTGTTAAGATGTGAATTTTTAGACTGCCGTGATTATTGGATATGTCGCAGCGGTCCCATTGAAGCAAGGATAATGTGGAGGCCGAAAAAATTCAGCAGTGATATCTGAGCAACTTCTTCATTAACAAAGGTGTCTCAATTTCTACAGTAAGAAAGAAAAAGCCCCTAAGAGCGTGAGCGTAGGGGTGCTTGTGGCGTAGTGGTTGGAGGCGCCATTGCGACACGCACGTGGAGTCGATCCCTGCGCCCATAGCCAACCAAGCCTTCCATCCCTTTGGGGTTGGCAAGTTGGTACCAGACTTGTCTGAGTGGATAGCAGCTCTGGTTCCCACTCAGAGATTGATCAGCGCCGAGAGCTTTTTTTTTAATTTAAGAGTGTGAGCGTCGGCAGGTGTGGTCGCTGTTTCGAATCCCAACCGAGGTTCCCGATTTCTCTGATACCTCACCATCCTTATAGTTGTATTTCACATCGTATCCTGCCATAAAAAAGGATTTTTTTAAATTTTATATGACACGTCTACTGTGTAGATTCCAGCACTTCCCACATTTGAATTCGATTTGTTTCCTTGCATCCATTATCGGCGAAAATCTTGCAACTTTTATGTGTGGCTTAGGATGCTGTTTGAGGATTTTGGTTTCATCTTGAACATCGTGGAATGCTGGTCGAGTCGATTCTCTTTGGAGACCTGAGATAGCCGGACTGAAGCGTTCCCGGTTGAATTGCAGAGTTTTTTTCCCGGACAAGTCCGTTACCAGTTTCCCGACCCCGAAGGGATGAGTCCTCGTTGGCCCGGAGCGGAATCAAATTACTACCGTGCTCGTTATGACTGATATCACTATCAGTAATCTTGCAACTTTTATGTGTGGCTTAGGATGCTGTTTGAGGATTTTGGTTTCATCTTGAACATCGTGGAATGCTGGTCTTGTCGATTCTTTTTGGAGACATGAGATAGCCGGACTGAAGCGTTCCCGGTTGAATTGCAGAGTTTTTTTCCCGGACAAGTCCGTTACCAGTTTCCCGACCCCGAAGGGATGAGTCCTCGTTGGCCCGGAGCGGAATCAAATTACTACCGTGCTCATTATGACTTATATCACTATCAGTGTGCTATTCGCCTCCTAAAAAAACGAATAGGCTGTAAATAAATGTTGAGACGTTTAGGTGTTTGTTTTGTGTTTAAGGTCCTAATTATTTTTGTCCATTAATACAAGGTGTGAAGGGTTCCTTGTGATTGGTGAAACTGGGATGCGTATGGTTCATGTCTATGGAATTCTAAATTAGTGTAGTTAAACCGTATGAGCGAAGTGTCCATATCGACTTCAGATGTAGCTTTCTGATCATTTGCTTGTTGTTAAAGCGTACGTTGATATTGCAGCTAGACAAACTGAATCTCCTGGTTCTGTTACGTCATCGATGGATACATCTGGAAACCAGACCCTACCAACGCTGGTGCCATCAGCTAGCGGGTTCAGTCCGGGTAGATCGCCGTAGTTTTCCTAGGTATTTGAGTCGTTGTTGCGATGTAGTACTCTATTACACTAAATCCTTTTTCAGTCTTTCCGCTAATCTTATTGGCTAAAAATAGCAAGTGTTTTTGACGAGGTTTATGTTGTGCAAAAGAAGATATTATGTACATAAATATTTTAATATCTAGCGATTTATATTTTTCCACCATATATGTTGTGACCTCACTACTTTCCTGGTATCAAATTGAGGTTGTGAACAAGCTGCTTTTTTTTTAAAGTTTATGTCCAAGCATGGACTATCAAAGCCATAAAAGGGGTAGTCGATCAGGAGCCAAGCGAAAAGTATTCAAGGACAAGCGTTGTAGTAATGATGCTGTAGCTGAAAATACTACTGATGGTTAGTGGTCATTTTTTAAAGGTTTTGTGATTAAAGTCCGAATGTGTCCTATGCTGAGGCAGTGCAGAAATGCTTTAGGAGCAAAGCAGAGCCGCGCCAACCTATCCTTCAAAAAAGGGCGGAAGGACTATCACAAAGATGCGAAGTTGAAGTCGTGGAGGATGATCATAAGGAATTTACCATTCAAGGTCCGAAATTACAAGTAACCCTGTTTTTCGATGTTTTTGGTTAGCTCTTTCAGATTCAAGGTTGATTCTTTCAATATCGTTTTTCCTTTTAATTTTCGAAATTCGAATATTTTCGAAATGAATTTTACCAGCGAAATGTGGAGCAAAATAGATTTCTTTTCATTACAATATAAGCTTTACACTCTTACATAGATTACATTAGCACTAACTCTAATGCATCACCAAAGCTGTATAGTCCTTCGAATGCAGACAACACGCGAAGAAATCCAGAATGTCTGTTCACGTTTTGGATTATTCACTGACGTCATACTGCCACCGTCGAAGAAAATGGCAGGTCGAATTGCTGGCTTCGCGTTTGTACAGTTCAAAACCCGCGAATCCGCTGAGAAAGCTCGTGAGTACTTCAATGCGAACAAATTCAAGGTAGGTCCTGTTTTAGACTTTTAGTTAAATGCTCAACACATAGACCATACAGCATTCGCGCTAAAATTACTTATCGTATATGCATCAGCGGTGTCAGTGCACTAATTTATTGCGAGTAATGTGAATCCATAAGATAATCCATAGGAAAGTTCTGGAGGAAATTGGTGTTTCCAATGAGTGCTGCCGTGTCCAACATGAGTTCTGGTAATGTAAAGCAGGATAAAAAAGGATGAAGCTCTGGGCGTTGATCAATCCCTGAGGGATTCGCCGTGCATTTGATTCCATTAAGCTGGCCTACTGATATATCCAGCCAGTGCTGTTATCCTCCAAGGTAAGTTTGGTACCAGTTTGTCGACAGATCCCGGAGGGTTGGAAGGATTGGTGAATCACGGGCGCTGGGATCTACCTTATCTGTATTGCAGGTGCCTCTGGCCACTGCTTTACACTAGATCACCTACAAAGCAGGATAAAAACGATAAACCTCTCGGCGTTGATCAATCCCTGAGGGATGCGCCATGCATTCGACTTCATTAAGTATCGTTGGAGGTGACTGAATGCATATCTGGCCTTTACATTGACTCGTGGTTTCCTGTCATTATATCGAGCCAGTGCTGCTATCCTCCCAGACAAATCTGGTATCAATTTGCCGACCCCGGAGGGATGGAAGGCTTGGTGGGCCATGGGCACAGGGACCGTTCCACATGCGTATCGCAGTGGCGCCTCCAACTACAGCGCCACACGCGCGCTTACAAAGCGGGATATGTCGGTAGAATACCAAAAGTTTCATTCATTTATCATAGCATTATGAATTGCATAGACACAAATAGAGTGGATATAGAGTGTTTTGTTAATAATAATAGATTGGTGGTTTTTCACGTCGTGAAACTTTCAAACGCGTTTTCTAATACAAGTAGCGCATGTGTTGTTGCTGTACCACTACTAAGCTTATTTTTTGCTTCAATACTTCGTCTAACGCTTAATTTGCAATGGTTTTAGGTGCGTTGGATCGATGTTTTCAGGGTTGGAAAAACATATAGTTTTGCATGAGCGCTCAGACTTAGACGCTCTGTAGTGAAAACAACACGAAATATTACCAAACCATAAGCAATAATAGAGCTGTTGAATTGCACGCATACGGTATGAGAAACGTCGTACCGTAAATTTAAACCTTGGTAAAGAAGAACGCCCTTCTCACCCTAGATCAATAGAGATTTCAGTTCTAATTTACGGCAGTGCATAAGTACCCGTTGCATGACTAGCGCAAGAGTTTCAACGAGTTAGAGTAAGAATTAGGGTAGGAAACTTTGCCTCAATCTCCGTACCAACCTGACCTTTCCAACCTTTTATTGCTTTTTCAAGCATGCAACAACTTCTTTCAGTTAACTGTGTGAAACAGTCAAGCCTCTACGGGAAATCTCTCAAAGTATTCGTCGATTTCAGAAATTATACTGAGAACTTAATATTATGATGTCCGGACACCCGAACTTTTATCTTGTTGACAAAAGGAGTCGAGCTATAGCACTTTAAAGTTTCCGGTCGTAGTCCGCCTTTGTTTTCCACCAGCTCGAGATTGAATTTAACTCTGGAGTGAGCTACATAGGAATGGTTGACGCTGATACTCGATTAATAATTCCAAATCTTTTTGGGTGGTTCATCTGTTAGCGCGGTTAGCGATTTAAAAATGTGTTGGATGGCTGTGGTTACACATATTCTCAGCACTTCTCTGAGGTTCTAATTTACGGCAGTGCATAAGTACCCGTTGCATGACTAGCGCAAGAGTTTCAACGAGTTAGAGTATGAATTAAGGTAGGAAACTTTGCCTCAATCTCCGTATCAACCTGACCTTTCCAACCTTTTATTGCTTTTTCAAGCATGCAACAACTTCTTTCAGTTAACTGTGTGAAACAGTCAAGCCTCTACGGGAAATCTCTCAAAGTATTCGTCGATTTCAGAAATTATACTGAGAACTTAATATTATGATGTCCAGACACCCGAACTTTTATCTTGTTGACAAAAGGAGTCGAGCTATAGCACTTCAAAGTTTCCGGTCGTAGTCCGCCTTTGTTTTCCACCAGCTCGAGATTGAATTTAACTCTGGAGTGAGCTACATAGGAATGGTTGACGCTGATACTCGATTAATAATTCCAAATCTTTTTGGGTGGTTCATCTGTTAGCGCGGTTAGCGATTTAAAAATGTGTTGGATGGCTGTGGTTACACATATTCTCAGCACTTCTCTGAGTTACTAAATTTGTTTTGATATACACAGTTGCAGAAAAGCGTGCCATCTGTAGTTATTAGCAATTCGCGAGCAATATCGTACACCCTTTGGAAAGCATGTTTCTTTGTCATATGTCATTGTCATCGTATTTGTTAGGGTCGGCTGGTCGCAGCAGATTGGGCTTTGCCGAAGGATGCGTATGAGTGCGCTGCACAAGAAGGTACTGTTTTTGTTTTCGTCATTTCTCGGGTTATTTTTTATCTCTACCTTCCTATTTTGTTGACGTCTTGTTGATAAGATAGATATGTGTTTTCTTCTAGAAAGGGAAAATTTAAAGAAAGCAGTGAAGTTGGAAAAGAACGAAAGGGACGGAGCGAGAAATCTCGAATCAGTTAGGTAAACGTATATTTTAGAGATGATCAATAGCTTTTGTCTTCGAAAGTTTTTTGGTGATGAAGAGAAGTGTATTCTGTAATTGCTTTAGCAAAGTAAATGGGAGTAGCGCAATCTAGGTATAATAAATAGAATAATTTTTCCAGTGCTGAAGAACTCAATGAAGAGTTCAGTGACAGTGAGGATGAGAGTAGCAGTAAGAAATACGAAATGCATACAAGAAATTGGGAAGAAAACACAGAAGAAGGAGATGAATCCGAGAATGATTTTGGAGAAGATGACATTGAAAGGAAGGACCCAGCCATAGATGAGGAACGCGTCGTTTTCCTTAGGTATTATTCCATACATTTATTGTTCAGTGTGTTCGGCATTATTTGTTTAACATGATTTTATACATGGCTTTGTTTTGTAACGTTGTGTTCCATCACTTTTTTTTTTACTGTCGGGCAGATTTTATTGTGATATGGTAAAAGCTGCCGGGAAAAGGCGCGTGTGGCGCAGTGGTTGGAGGCGCCACTGCTACACGCACGTAGAGTTGATTCTGCGCCCATGGCTCACCAAGCCTTCCATCCCTTTGGGGTTGGCAAATTGGTACAAGACTTGTCTGGGAGGATAGCAGCACTGGCTCGATA
This sequence comes from Angiostrongylus cantonensis, assembly GCA_009735665.1. Classification (NCBI taxonomy): domain Eukaryota; kingdom Metazoa; phylum Nematoda; class Chromadorea; order Rhabditida; family Metastrongylidae; genus Angiostrongylus; species Angiostrongylus cantonensis. Next base: position 105,132 of record MQTX01000382.1, read on the forward strand.
CATCGGCAGGACCGCGAGTCATTGTAAAGGCCAGATATGCATTCAGTCACCTCCAACGATACTTAGTGATGTCGAATGCATGGCGCATCCCTCAAGGATTGATCAACGCCGTGAGCTTTATCCTTTATGGTAAAAGCTATCTCGCACTTCAAAACAAAAGCCGCATTCAGAGTCCTAATTTTTTAAATTTTGAAATTTATACCAAAGGATAGAAGCCTTGAGTTTAGTACTTTTCTATGCAATAATTCAACTACATTTAGCGCATTAGTGACCACCACTGATTTAGTGGAGTGTAATAAAGTTTTGAAAGGGTGCAAAAGAGGTTTTTTGCAAATTTTTAAGTGCAGTGAATATTTTTTCGAGAGCCACTCCTCTTGAGAGCCATAAACTTGTTGTATATTTGACGTGGCATGGGATGCAGAAACTTAGACAGAAAAAACTTTTCTATAAACATTTAGCAAACAGGTTTCCATTTCTGGTCACCTGGTCGCTGCTGTGTATGCAGCTTCATACATATTAATTCTGCTTAAGACGAGTAATCAGAGTACTCTTTTAAAATACTGACTAGTCTGTTTGTCGACACTGTTTTTCAACTCAAGGTTTCCATGAACGTTCCTCATGCGTCTATGTCTTCGTAGGGACCCTAGGCAGCTGTTTCTTCCTGCGATTCAGTTACATCACATTCATATCGTCACAAGGACTGCAGAAGAGTGTTGCCAGTTCCAGTGATGATGTTTGGAACTACTTCTATTCGCTTTGGAAAACTATCCACTACATGAAATTGTTTTTGATGAGTGCACATAGTTCCGTCTACATATCAGAACCTGTGTATCAATCGCACGGTGGGCAGCTTTTCAAAAGCATTCTCGTTTGTCGCCCGCTTTGTTGGTTACAAGAACCACCAGCTTAGAGTTTACATAAAGTGGGCTAGAATTTTATCTCAGTTCAAAAGTTAACTCGAGGTATGGGGTTGTGTGACGAAAAGTTCTGGTACATCATTTTATATGAATTCACCTTTCAATTTTCAGATGTGGTTCCAAGCATGTTAAGAGTTGCAATGTTGTTTTTTCAGATTGCTGTGTAAGAAACCCAGCGTTAATTTCAAGACCTCTGCAATACTTTTTTTGCTCATGTCTAGTGTATTGCTTACTTATTTGTGTACATGAACGGCTGGTCATCCCAAATAGAGCAGACCGTAGCACATTTTTCATTCCTATTTTTGCCTTGCAATTGTCGTCTGTGGAAGTGATTTGCTTCGTCAGTGGTGACATATGCGAGTCTCATGCCGTGATCTGACTTTGCTCCAAAAGTGTTTTCTGCCTATAACAATGTAAACCTCCCTTCAAAAATCTTCTCAGAATGAGATTTATTATCTGCCATATTGAGAGTGGTGTTGCAATTTAATCATGCTTCGGTTTTCTTCTCGAGCGTGGTATAGAGATTCGATTTGATCCTCTTTTTCGTAAAATCGACTCGAATTGGGTATAAGTTTTAAGTCACTCTATAATCATCTAAGTCTTCAGCTGGTTCAGAGAGATTCTTTTGTAGCATAATCATATATGATTTCTCACATTTTTCTGTTTTAAATGTGAGAGAGATGCGAAACGAAGGAGTCGCAGTGTGGTGTTCAATACATCAGATCCGGAAAGGGTTATAACAGGTTCGATCTCCACCGCAGACACTTGCTTTCCGGAGTTTTGAAAATATCTCAGCATCGTTGTGGTTACATTTCACAGCATACTCTGCCGTGAAGAAAGAATAGACAGCAAATAAAAAGTGATTACAATGGAAAATATTTTGCAAAACAAAACGTTTAGAGAGAAAATTCTGAATTTAACGGGTGCTGTAGTCTAAAGTGAAGTTTTCAGATGTGGTACAAAGTGGCTAATGCATTACATTGTCCAAAGTCATCATTTTTTGCACTTTCTTTTCAGCTTTTTCAGCTCCTACATAATGAGGGTATAACTTAATCCGATTAAGTAGCTTCATGATTACTCAGTTAATATTTCAGATATTTATGAAATATTACTTGTCAAACAATTATGTTTTAGAAATCTTTCTTTCGAAACAACTGATGAAAAACTTAAAATTGAAATGGCGAAATTTGGGGATGTAAAGCTTGCTGTTTGCTGCAAATTCCGAGATAGTGGACATCCAAAGGGTTTGTTCTACTTTTTTTCTGTTTTTTTTTTTTGCTGTGTAATTCCTTTTAGGTTTTGTCAAAACTCGTAAAAGCGTTTTCTTCACTGTTTATTTCTAGTGCAATTTGTCCAACACACTGAAGAAAATTTTATCCATCTTAATAGGAATTGAATAATAACAGAACCCAATATGCTGTTATCAGTTTTCCTTTGTTGTCTTCATTACTTGCCCGATTTTTTCTTGGGAACTTTAGGCTTTAGCTAGAGGAATGAAGAGTCGTGTAGATATGTACACAGTTTAGGCGTTGACTTCATCGAGAACCTGAACTCGGATGAGTAGGAAGCATGTGACTATCGGTGGTTAGATGACTTAAGCTCTGCGTCTTCTTTAAGAAAGCCTGTGAAGTTACACATCAGTCTTTCCGCAGTGTCCATGAAGGACCATGCATGATACCCTCATTTTGAAAATAAAGGTGGACCACCTCATCATGCGACTAAGTTGTGTGCTTATTTCGGGCATTCGAAATTTGGGGTAATTACGGGGTGTGCAGGAGATATATGTTTATTAACAAAAAAAAATCTATTATGGTATTGCATGGCGTAAAATAAGGATTATTTCATCACCCTATCGAAAAAAGACGTTTTGTCGAAATTCGAACAACCAGTGTTGGCCAGATTGCTGAGAAAAATTTGTTTATCCCATGTGGCAAGCAGAATTAAATCTCACTCAGCAGAATTCTCACTAATGCATTCACTCACCTCCAACGATACTTAATGAAGTCGAATGCATGGCGCATCCCTCAGGGTCAACGCCGAGAGTTTTATTCTTTTATCCTTTTATTCTCACTAATCGTCATGAATAAGTTGATAATTCTTGTTACCCTAGCAGAATAGTGGTGTCTCAATACTACATATCATTGTTGTTATTACAATTGCTCAGAAAAGAAATTTTCCGTGTTTAGGTACAGCATTTGTTCATTTTTCGACGGCAGAGGAAGCTAAAGCATGTCTAAGAGCTATGTGTGACGGCTTCGTAATAGGTAGACGATTGATAATTGTTAAGACAATAGAGTTCCAACATTTTTCTGTGTAGAAGACAAAGTAGTTTGGATCTAAGCGTCATGTTTCAGATGGTCGTGAAGTTAAAGGATTACTCGCTATTCAACGAGAAAACGCTGAGAAAATACAGAAACAGAAAACTGTTAAGGTTACATCTACTTGAAGAGAAAACGGTTTACCTTTTTAGGTAGCCTCTTCAATTTCCAAAGACAAAATGACTGCAATAATCGATTTTCTAGGTACCAGAGGACAAGAGAAATCTTCGTCTTTTGAGATTCTCCTTGATTCGCGAAGGAACGTCTGCTGCAAAAGGGATGAGTGCAGAGGATGCAACGAAACGGCAAAGATTGGCTGAATTGTCTAGAAAGAAGCTGCAGAACCTCCATATGTATGTATCTTTGTTGGTTTTCCCTGGCATTTGACAATTACTAGTACTAGATCCGTAGAAGCAATAGTCACTTTTACCGCAGAGTTTCGAAAATGGTAACCGATTACGAGATGTGATGGAATGAAATCTCTATTAAGAGGGTATGAAGAGAAAAACTTGCTGTTGTATACAAATGAAATTAGTTGTTGTACAATCGCCTGCTGAACCGGTAATTAATGCAGTATCCCAGTCCCTTAACAGTTTTTTCCTTAAGATACTGTTTTCCCTTACTCATGATGCACTTGCATATGTTGCAATTTTAAAACCTGAAAACTTCACGAATCGTGCTGATATTACAACATCGTTAGGTGATACTACCAATTCCACCTTCATTGTGGCTTTTAGAAAAGCAATAAGGGGGCGTGTGGCGAAAAAACGAAGAAAAACAATAGCTGGTTAGTTTTTTTTTTTTTTGAGGTTGAAATGGTGGCAGGTTTGAAATCCTTGTGAGCAGTGATGGTCCTAGTGAAAGGCTTATGTGATATAACTTATCACGTGTTGTTTATTTCAAAAGA
>MQTX01000383.1:0-42494 GCA_009735665.1 Angiostrongylus cantonensis
GCAAAATATAACTTTAATGATGCTGAGATATTTGCAAGATTCCGGGCCGCAGGTGTTTCTGGTGGGGAACGAACGCGCTACTGTCCTTTCCGGAGAGCACTGCGTTTACCACCACACCATGTGAATTCTTTGTTTCGCCTTTCTCTCAGCTAGTTCTATCAGCGTCTCGTTTCGAACTGTTATTCTCGTAGAATTTCGTTTATTTGATAAAGATAATGCTCAAGGAGACCTGTTTTAAAATCTGAAACACTGGCAATTTACATTTTTTTCCCGCGTAGGATTTACAACCTTAGTAGCCTAAGACTTCAATAACTTGCACTCTTTATATTCTTGAGCCTCTGCAACTAGTGTTTATCACAGCTCCTATGGCTCTTTTCGTTCACATCCTGTGCTGCCCATCTGTTTGAATTCCAGCTTTTGAAACTAATAGATTTTCTTTCCTTTACGGGCTCGTGTGGAGTAGCGATTGAAGTTGAGCTGCAATACATACATGGGTCATTGATTCGAATCCACATCCCGCGATCCGCAAATTCTTCCATCCCTCCAGGTTCGGTAAATTAGTACCAGACCTGTCTGGGAGAATATGAACGCTGACTCGATACATCGGTAGGCCATCGAAATCCACTGTATAGGCCAGATATTTATTCACTTCTAATGGTGCTTGATGAAGTCGAATGTATAGCTCATCACTTAAGGATTAATCCACGCTGAGAGCTTATCTTTTTTTATCCTTTACGTTACATGACCCGATACTATGTATTATGCGGATCACAGCACCAACTCGCTTCTTCGATTCCATAATATCATACAGTTGTCTCGGATACTGGGAGTGGAGCTAACTGCTGGTTGTCCCCATTTTCGTCTTTTGGATGTCACCGAACGTTCTACTACATCAAGGTTCTATACTCAGCGTTATGGAACGCCCAAACGAAAGGATACTGCCAGGAGCTCACATTAGGAAAGTGAGAGAAAGCATCCGACCTACGTCAACGGTCAAAGATCAAAGATCGCGTTCTGTGTACCAAACCGCCGAAGATAAGGTGAACGAGAAACGTAATGCGTATGAATGACAACCGAAGGACAAGGACTATTACTGAATTACTCGGGATGTCAAACGTACTGCAGGAAGAGCACCAACACTCTGAGTTCTTCGCGAAAACCCCAGAGAAAAACTATTTTGCTCACTGAGTCCCTAAACCGAGCAGAACCCACCATTGGGCTACTCTTGCAAGTGACGGGCAAAAGTGAAAGATTTGCTGACACCCGCTCAAGTCACTCGATGATCAACAACGGAAAGACAAGTGATATAGGTGAGTGGAGAAAAAAAAAATGTGAATGGAATGAGTATGTGTTTGTGTACGGTTCGCTCGACATATCACTAAGCTGCAAAGGTAAGTTATCAGGATTCCTACCGGATGAAGGAATCGGCAGAATAGAAAGATCTTCCTCTCACTCAAGCGAGTTTAGCGTGATTGATGACTGTGACTTTATTCTTAGCACTGAAACTAGAAATGAAAGATTGGCTAGGCCGTCGTCGTAGTGAAGTGTAGTCCTGTTTTAGGGCAACTGAATTCTTGTGGTAATACCATTTGCCCAATTCCAAGCCCTTGCTGACAAATATTAACGGCTTTTTGTATCGAAGATCTGATGATTTTCATCATGCTGTTCTAATCTAAGTGTTCAAGTGAGTTGTGTAGAGTTTAGATTTCAGAAATGCTAGTCAACAAGGAAGAGCCTTATAACTTTTTCGCCTTTCGAACCTAATCTATAAAGGACATGTTTTTTTCTACGATTCAACTACGACATTTGAAATTTCTCAAACGGAAACACAATTTGATTCATCATTCTCAGGGAGAGTGCCATTGCTTCGGATTTTGTCCCATCCGACGCCTACCGTACCTGCCATCTGTCTCCATCCGATGAACCGAAACATTATTGTAGGAGGAATAAAATTTATAGAACACACAAGATAAAACAATTACCGGTGTGAGCTGAGTGTCGTTTTGTGTGAACAAAACCGCGACGTTGAGAATCTGGAATACCTGCTCAAGAAATCCGTTTGATTTTTCACTAAGCAAAGAATAAAAAATGCCATTTGATATTTCATGACCCGAAGACGGTGTTTCAAGAGGCTGTATCTGCGTGGAGTGGTTTGAAAGAAAAGGTTCTTCTAGAATTTTGCTGCATAGCCACTTGGGATTGCTACCCAGAGTTTTTCCTAAATAAATGTAAGGTTTGATGGAAAGCTAAATCACTGCGAATTTTAAGCTGCAAATTTTCTAGTTACTGTATCGTTCCCAATCAACTTGATACTTGATACTTGAACGGCCCGTCCTCACCAGTGGTGCGAACGTCAGCATAATCAGCATTTTTCGGAGATTTGCTAAAGTCTACTCCAGGCGGTGACCGCGACAGGCAGTCGTAGCCTTTGTGGATCAGAGGAACATTTACCACCATATGACTTTGATACCAAGACGGTGATGGATCCTGGTATTGGTTTACTCTTAGTTAGGCTTTCTGATGGAAACGCCGGACTCCTTATCAGCTTGGGAGACCCTGCCTGAGGAACGAATTCCCTCTCTGTACATCGCAGTCCGACACCCAAAAACACCTCCTAGCCACGATGATGCGGTAAATCGTTGGGCATAGAGCGGTAAGCCTACATTTGAAGCTCTTCATGAAGTTTATTGCTTGAAACCCCTTAAGCCGGTTTGTGAGCAAATTGCAACACTCGATATCCAACAGGCTAGCTCTCTTAGCTTTCCGAACCGACAGTTAAGGAAGAGCTGGTGCAAAAAAATGAAATCACATCATTTAATGGAATATATTACATTCAATTTGTTTTTTGTTCTGATAAATTTTTCTGCATGAAAAATGTTCTTATCGATGAAAACTGCATGTGCACTCATGTCCACTAAAGGCCTTAGGCTTAGGTGCAACTGTAATTTTTAAAAAAGTGTGAAAAATGAACGAGCATTTGGCAATCGTAGATTGGCAGCAGTGAACATTCGGTACTACGCTTGAAATGTTAGATATTGTCTGGAAGGAGAAAGGTATTAATTATCTAACTATTATCAAACTTTTACCTATCGATATTTTCTCGTATACTGTCGACCTATCAAGTTTGCTTCTGCTGTAAAAAAAGGATGAAGCTGTCGGCGTTGATCAATCCCTGAGGAATGCGCCATGCATTCGACTTCATTAAGCATCGTTTGGAGATGATTGAATGCATATCTGGCCCTTACAATGACGCGCGGTAGCCCACCGATATATCTAACTAGTGCCGCTATCATTTCAGACAACTCTGGTATCAATTTGACGACCCCAACGGATGGAAGCCTTGATGAGCCATGGGTGCGTGGATTGATTCCATGTGTGTGTTGCAGAGCGCCTCCGACCACAGCGCCACACGCGCCCTAATCCTATTTCTTCAACTATGCAGCATCTCAAAGTGCAGAATCGGGCTTCCACGTGGTTGGTGCTCGATAGCTCACGTAAAACGGTGCCGTCCCGAACAAAACCTCCTCGTCCGGAAAAACATTTGTATTGCAAGCATCACCACAGACCTTCACATTTGTGCTCACGTAAAGTAATAAAGACAAATATAAACGAATAAAAATCATCTGCATTAACTGTCTTCTAGTCTATCGTCGACTGAATAGAACGAGGGAGAGCAAATATTTCATTCTTCCTCGTCATGTACAAGAGATGTTCAGAGAGGTCCTGCTCTCTTTAATGACATTCTGAGCATTATAACTTTTTTCAACAATCTTCGTGAAAAGATCATTCAGTTAGGTTGATGATCTTTCTGACGTGCGTTTGACATCGTATTCCCTTGCTGTGATGCAGGGTATTCCCAGTATTATCGTCACGAATGCGCGTTCGATTACACTGAGTGATCTTTCTCGCTGCTTACGTAGCAACCAGGTTTCCGACACATTCATTAGGAAGAAGAATCGTGGAACCAAAGATGAGCGCTGGGAGTCTTGTGTCCATAGTTCTGTTCACCATATCCTCGATGTTGTTGGAAGCTACCCACCCAATTCGCTTCCTCCTGCTCAGCTCTGGAGCTAAGTCGTTCATCATGTTAATTTCCCAACATAGATAGACGCAGCCGGAGCATTCTGAGATATTTGTTTCGACCGTAAATGGTGCACGAAGAAAATCCGTTGTTTATAAACATCGCATTCGTGAGATTTAGTCGAATACCAATCTTTCCACAAACGTTATCAAAGTGGGCTTCTTATCATTCATTCCGCTTAGCTAATGCTTGGAGGTATATAAACGATACTAAGACGTTTTCCATGGTGGCAGTAACCAATATTAGTGAGATTGTATCACCTTGATGAACCCTTTTCTTCAGGTCGCCGTTAATATCGTTATGGAATGGTGATATTCTAGATGTGAAAATTTTAAATATCACGCGGAGTTTTTGCATAGCCAGAAGCAGTAATGCAGAGCTTCTATCACGGCTGCTGCGTAAACTGATTCAAAGGTGTTCTTATAACAAAGAAAGTCTTGCACGTACTCGTGCACGTAGAAAGATCAAAGAGACGAACTTACACTCCCTGTTTCGCTGGACTAACATATCCCTTCTCTATATGACATATTCACACTTCATTTTTGATGAGTAGACATGAGCTTTTAATTAGACTATCTGTTAGTAATAGCTAGTGTTTCGGTGTTTTCACCTCCTTGAAGGCCTGGAAGGGTCAAATTCTCACGCAATCTACTCAGCGAAACATTTTTGTAACCTCAGCAAAAGACTTAATGAATAAATTGTTAGTCGTCCATTAACCACCTTCTCTTAGACCTTCTGCTTTATTCGTTGTAAGTCTTCCAGTTATTTGACGGAGACCAGCCGCACAGGGTGTTACACGCATGAGAGGTGCGTTTAGCTCAGCTCAAGAAATATTCCTGAAATGTAGCATGAAGTGATATGTGATCACAAGGTGCTCCTCTCTGCAGTCCATAATTGGGTTTTAAGAGTTACCCAAAGCGCTTTTAAGCGTTGATGCTTTGCATTGGTGCTTTGAAACGGTGATGCGAGGATAGTGCGTTTTACTTGAAAATGTTCTTTATTATATAGCGACAATGATGATGAGATGTTTGCAAAACTCTAGACCGTAGGTGATTGCGTTGGGGATAAACCTGCTATGACCATTTTTTCATCTTTTCTGGAAACCAACGTTTTAACCACCACACCATGTGGTTCCTTCGTCGCGACTTTCTCTCAGTTGTGTCTTAACCTGTAGGTACTAGCAACGATCACACGTCAGCGGTATTGACCTAGGAAATACAAATCGGCATTGGACCTAGTTAAGCTGAAGCTGTAGTATAAATCACGATGTAATCTGTTTTTATTTACTGTTTGTTCTTTTTTCAGGCCAGAGTGTGATGACGGGTGATTGATGATAGAACCTATAGCTTAAAACACAGGTAAAAGAAACGCAAGATGAAAGGTCCGCATGGTGTGGTGGTGAACACGTTGACGCTCAGAGAGGGTAGTAGCGGGTTCGATCCCCACAGCGGACACTTGCAGTCCAGAGTTGTGCAAATATCTCAACATCACTGCAATTATATTTCACATAATACACTGCCATGAAAGAACAGCAGGCACTAAGTAAAATGTGACTACATTGTTTTTTTTTCATATTTTTCTACCCTGTGCGTGCATAATGGAGTCCGTTGTTTGACAATAAGTTTCCCAACTAGATGCTATTTCATATGATACAAAGTGGTATAGTCGTTTCCGTTTCGCCTGTGTATTCGTTCCCGCACGTTTAACAAGAAATCAGGTACGTTACACCCGAACTCCTTCGACTACGTTGCCGCCCTTTACACAAAAGTGTAGAATGACTCCGCTTTGCAAATCACCCTCGAACTCCTTGTGCAAAAAAGAGCAATAAACGTGAATGACTTTTCAAGCAACTCATGGCCCTTATAAACGAGTTCCTAAGCTGCTCAATCTTTAGACGGTTCAGGAGGTATTTCACGCAAATGAAAGGTTTGGCAATGGGGTAGCGACTGGTGCAAGGCCTTGCCATTGCCTTTATGTCCAAAACAGAAGCTCCAGTAATCGATCTCCGGGCATTACACCACTGTAGATATATAGAAGACTGCTCCGTCATCTGCATAAAACAAGAGGAGATGGACAATTGTTCTGAGTAATTAAATGAATAGACAGAACACATTAAGTTTATACGAAAAAAAAAACACCGAAAGAAAACAGGTTTCCATTTCTGAATGTTTAAAAGCTGTTTCCTAAGTGGCTCCTACTCTTTATATTATCGTGTATTTCCAATATTAAGTATGCTTACTGTTGGTCATGTTTATCCTTGCCTTGTACGCTTTGTATCGGTTCCACATGGACACTTTGTGCAAGTCTTTCTACCGTTTCCGCATGTAATTTTTGTGTAAGCCTTAATACGAGATACTCCATCGCTTTCATATGAACTTTCTGTATAAACTACTGTACAGTCTTCACGAACCTTCTGTGCAAGCAGCTCTATCAGGTTGTACTAACTGAGAGGCATTCTAGAATATTCCTCCGAACATTTGTTCCAGTTTCCTAGGTAAATTCTACCCATTGAAGAGAGAATGTAAGGAGCATTGTGAGTCATTCCAGCTAGTGTTTTGCTCTGTCTCACTTAGTTCGTTAAAGTGGTATTCCTTACCCTTCAGGATTTCGTTAGATTATTAATATTGTATTGTTATAACACAGCTATACACAGCTATTACCCAAGCTTCATACTGTGCTCTGTGGCCTTGTCAAGAAGTCTTGCGCAGCAAAGTAGTACAAAGTTGGACATTCTACTTCGGTTAGTAATCATTCTGTGCCGAAGACTGATCCAATACACTGTGCTCGACTGTACCAAATAATACAAAATTAACCTATTCGAATCCGCTAAATAACCACGTAGTACCGAAAATTAAGTAACAAGAGCATGCTGGTTCATTACCTCTCCACATGCCTCACACAAAAAGGTCACTTGTAGGAAACATGTTCCGTCCAGCTACCTGTGTGTGCACAGTGATGAAGAAAGAGGAAATCAACGAGCTAGCGTGGCAAATAGCCAATCCAAATGGTTGCAAACTCCTTATGATAGGTTCAGAGGAAAAACAATGTCTCGAAAAGACAACTTTTACGGAAACAAGAATCCGTTAAACCTACTCTTTATCTCCAGCGAAATAAGTACATCGGTAAAGCCAAGTCAAAAAACGGCCGAACAAGAGAATTCAGCAGCTGTGATTGAAATATCACCGAGTACTCTAAAGCCCTAATAAGCTCGTAACCGCCAGCATGGCCTCCTGTGCACAAGGCAAAATTGAAAATTTTAGCGTTTAAAATAACGAAGTATTCTTGACGAAATCCAAGAATCCAAAAATGGACCGCAATCAGGAGTGTTCCATGATCATGCGCGACCTGGTGCCATGCCTCAGGTTGGTTATTTGACCTGTGCCAGGCACATTGCTCACTCAAGCGATACGTTGTACGGCTTGTCTCCAACAACGAATTGAGAGCTTATGAAGAACAAAATGGTAACGCACAATGTTTAACTCTTCATTCACCACCCGTATTTCTTGCAACGCAAGATATTATGTGAGATACATGCTAATGATGCTCGGAAATTTGTGAAACAGGAAGCACAGGCGAGATTCGAGCCCACTATTACCCTTTCCGTGGGCTCACGTGTTACCCACTGCATTAACACCACTGCACCCACCCACTCTTGCCTTATCTTTCTCTCATTCTGTTTTTTTTTTAACTAAAGAGTGTATGCTTAAGAAAAGCTGTTTACCGTGCAAATGGAAATTTATTTATCACGTTTTATCCTGACGAAGTTACGAAAGTATTTAGCTGAGCAGATTGCGCATCTGTTTGACCATTCTCTGCTCAAAAAAGGCGAATCGGCGTAAGGGTTAGCTTAATGAATAAATAGTATAATAACAACCTCTGCTCATCAAGGAAACAGCAAATTTTTGGTCAGTGACGAAGTTAGTGGAAGGTTGGGCCTGGGATTTATCCATACTATCGTCAGAAGAGTGATTTCGTCAAAAGGGAGCCCTTTGACGAAAGTGCGGATAAATCCCACAACCGACTTTCTATTAGTCTCGTCTTTTACCAATAATTTGAAGTTCTAGTAACCTATTTTATAAATTGATTTGGAAACAGAAGCGAGCAACGGACAATGAATAAAATGATAAAGCTCTCGGCATTGATCAAACTCTCGAAGTGCGCCACGCATTCGACTTCACTAAGCATCACTGGAGGGGATTGAAATCACATCTGGCCTTTGCAATGACCTGCGGTAGGTCACCGATATATCAGACCAGTCCTGCTATCCTCCCAGACAAGTCCGGTACCAACATACCGACCCAGGACGAATGGAAGGCTTGGTGAGATTGCGCCACGGAGATCGATCCCTTGACGAATAGACTGGAAAATACCATGCTTGTGCTAAAATAAATACCAATTTTATTGTCCTAGATTTTACAAAGGTATTGTGTATGACATACTCATTCCCGACACCGCTGCTCATGCAATTTCAACACCATTTTCTTGCTTACTAAGTGCTAGCTAATATTCTGTGTAGAGCACAATTCATCTCAACAAGAGCCAAGAGTTCTAGTAACCTATTTTATAAATTGATTTGGAAACAGAAGCGAGCAACGGACAATGAATAAAATGATAAAGCTCTCGGCATTGATCAAACTCTCGAAGTGCGCCACGCATTCGACTTCACTAAGCATCACTGGAGGGGATTGAAATCATATCTGGCCTTTGCAATGACCTGCGGTAGGTACTAAGTGCTAGCTAATATTCTGTGTAGAGCACAATTCATCTCAACAAGAGCCAAGGAGCTCAGTCCCACTCATTCAACAACCGTTCGTCATTTCGAGGACAGTGGAAAGTCGAAAAAGCTCGATAAAAGAGTGCCGTATGAAATAAACGAATTGATAATGTAATTGTTGCCACGAAGTCTATTTCTATTCCACACTTGTTTTGAACTTAAAAGATCCAATGCTTGTTTGCACTGCGCTTAAGCATTGTGAATGATACATAAACAAACGTCACTCAGTAAGAAGGTTGGCATGAAGCTCCTAAACATTTCCCAGAGCAGAATTTGAACTAAAATGAGGCTATGACGACTTCTACATTTTCAGCAGATGGAGCTAGCTAATATTCTGTGTAGAGCACAATTCATCTCAACAAGAGCCAAGGAGCTCAGTCCCACTCATTCAACAACCGTTCGTCATTACAAGAGCCAAGGAGCTCAGTCCCACTCATTCAACAACCGTTCGTCATTTCGAGGACAGTGGAAAGTCGAAAAAGCTCGATAAAAGAGTGCCGTATGAAATAAACGAATTGATAATGTAATTGTTGCCACGAAGTCTATTTCTATTCCACACTTGTTTTGAACTTAAAAGATCCAATGCTTGTTTGCACTGCGCTTAAGCATTGTGAATGATACATAAACAAACGTCACTCAGTAAGAAGGTTGGCATGAAGCTCCTAAACATTTCCCAGAGCAGAATTTGAACTAAAATGAGGCTATGACGACTTCTACATTTTCAGCAGATGGAGTCATCTGTCTTCAGTATTGACAAAATAACCACTTCATAGTACTGCGCCGAAATCGATGGAATTCTACACAAAGTGTAGTGAATGTATCCAGACATAGCTAAGCGTAAAATCCTCTTTTCTTAAGCGACAAAATAACTAAAGTACAGAACATCCCACACTTTGAGTATGCAGCGAAATCCTGTCTGAACCATAGTACTCACCAGAGCCTCTCGCTAACTCATTACTTTTTCAACCGATTCGACGACCACTTCCAAGGAAAAACCTTCACCAACCAAATACCTTCAAACAATTCGTCATTTACGAAATTTAGAACTTTATTCCATTGAAACAAATAAATTTGTAACTCATTGGCAATCAAGTAGAGACTCTAGCGGCTCCCATTTTGAGTAGCAGACTTCTTTGGACCAAGTTACAATTTCTCGAAGTTACGGTTCATAGCATACCAATCTTTTTGCAGAAATCTAAAAAATATCCCTAGTCCTGAAGTCTCCCAGAACCTCTTGCGACACGATTCAACAATGTTTAACCTATTAAGACAAACACAGTCACATAAAACGCAACCATATTGCTCGCACACAATACAGTAATAACTGAATGACATGAATGAATTAGCAACACAGCGGACATTTGCATTGGAGCATGCAGTGGATTCTGACTACTTTGTCTGATTCTCATACCGGTATGGACTCATATCACGCATCTGTTGCACTATAAGTAGGACTATTGGAAAAACAGTACAAACGGTTCACAAATAAAAACCACAAGAATACAGTAAAATATGGGTTAAACTGGTTCAAAAAATAACGCTATTTTGTTTGGAATCGATATAAACAAAAACAACGATCTAACAAAACCGCAGATATTTTTTGAAACAAACTAACATGTGATGTTTACAGAGCGGAAAGAATTCCTTCACGGTTATTGCAAATGCCGATTGTCTTACCATAAATTACAGTAAACAAATAAATACTCACATAGAAGCAGAATATATCCCACATGTTATGAATTAAAACAATAAAATGCATTAAACCACTCAGGATTTCCAACTTTCAGAATGATATTGATCGCGATCGATTTCATACAGAGTTGGGCAAAAGGTGAGCACCTTTCGCGGCATTGTTAAACATAAAACGACTTAACGTCACAAATTTTTTTCATAGTCGAACATGAAGACGAGCCGTGCCGGTAGCTGAACGCTTTTCATCGCGTGGAAAACTCTTGTAAAATGCACACGTTACATACGAAAACCAAAGGCTTCGATGAACTGAACAATGAAATCCTCCTTTTCCCCAGCCAGTGGCTCGTTATCAAAAGTGTCGCAACGTTGTGATCGACCATGGTTGAGGTCGGCTAAAAAGACACAGGACGGATAATGAATACGAAAAGAAAATAAACAAACTGGAAGGCAGAAATGATAACACATAATGCTCAGTTGCTCAAGACCAACCATCTAGCCATAGACCACAGTGGCCACCTCCGGCACCGATCGACAATGAATCCTTCGCGGAGTTGACAAAAAACTGATTCTCGCCTGTCCACTTGTAATGTCGCAGTTCCCTGGAAAAATACGATACTAAAAATGAAACAAGCAAGCATACCAGTTATGTAAAATACTGAAACGAACCTCGTATGTGGAACTTCTCCAAGGAATCGCCAAAGAAGTGATGAATCCCCGGTGCCGGTGTAGTGGTCGGATGGACGAATTGCCCCGGATACAACAGCGCCGAACACATGTTCACGAGTGTCGCGAATGATCAGCAACACAGGCGACAAATCCTCATCGAATTCGATCATTTTCCTGAATACAAACTCGTACGGACATAATATTTCGGCACCTCCACATAAAGTTAATCTTCGACAACTTATGATTCTTCCCATGTCGTGTCTCCCAATAACTGCCTTTTAAATATTGATCCTTATTTCGCTTTGACTGTTTCATCTTGAGTCATTGCAATAAAATATTTAAGATACTAAAATCGTAAGGAATTAGTTTTGAAACCGATATAATTTTCTGATAAAGTTTCAGAGCTTCCTAGAATTTAACATTACAGCTGCATGCAATTTTTCGACAACTACTGATAACTTTCGATAACGTAGTTCACAAGAACTTTCTTTTTGTTTTATATGACCCATCTTCACGTCTACTGTACGGATCCCAACACTTCTCACATTCGATTCGTACCATCGCATCCATTGCCCACGAAGATCTTTCTACTTTTATGTGTGACTTCAGCTGTTGCTTGAAGAATTTCATTTCATTTTGAAGGTCGCAGAATGGTGATCGAGCAATTCTCCCTGGAGTATTGAGATTACCGAGCTGTAGCGTTCCAAATTGAATTGCTTTAAAGCATTTCTTTATTACCAACTTGTCATGCAATAGTTCTTTCTAACATTTAATGTACGATGCAGTGATGCTCTCAAGTCACAGAAATTGCCCCACTTGTCTTTATGAGGTCAAAAGTAGACATAAAGACGATAATAGCGACTTGAAATTTTATCAAATCATGTGTTAGGAAAAGGGCTTCCAAATACACACTGTTTTTCATAAATCTCGCACGGAAGATTTAGGCCTTCATGATGGCAAATGTCAAGTACGAATTTCAGCAGTTGATAACGACGATCTGAACCGATAGCCGAACCAGATTTGTGAAAAAATGTTTGAATTGTTGGAAGAAAAAAGTCCCTAAATCAACAATCGTCCCTCAATCGAAACACAATGAAGAAGTGGAATAAAAGAAAGCTCTCGGATTTGATAAATCCCTGATACGCCAAGCACTCGACTTCATTAAGCATCGTTTGAAGGTTACTGCATGCATATACGGCTTTCCCAATGACTCGCGGTGCCCTATCGGTGTATCGAGCCAGTGCTTTGAACCCCCAGATAAGGCTCGTAGCAATTTGCCGACCCCGGACAGATGGAAGGCTTGATGAGCCATAGGCGATTCCACGTTGTGTTGCAGGGCGTCTCCGACCATAGCGCCACAAGCGCCCTGAAGATGTTAATGAATTCATCGTTTGTGATCATACATGAAGAAGTAAGTCTTCTTCTATTTCCTCTTCTTCTTCGTACATGAAGAAGTGAAATAGATTAATAAATGGTCTGACGAATTCAAGCAATGGCGATGGGATCGCTGCAGCGGATTCTGCCCTACGTTCCTTCTACGCAGCAGGGACAACTCATTTTTTGATCGCATTGTAATCTACGATGAAAAATGAAGTCAATACGATAGCAACGTCCAAGGGGAGGCTAAAATTGAAAAAGTATGGCAAGCATTTCCCGACGAAGAATTTGCATTAAAATAAGGTTAACATAACTCTCCCAATCTCATCAGACAAGTGCCCTCGTAAACTCTCCAGAATGTTGACAAAACGATAACAGCAGATAAATATTACCTCCTAATCAAACGAATCCTACTAAAGTGACATGACATGTATTGGACCAAAGAAAAAGTCCATAATTTTTGCGATACAACGCAATCCTCAAGCAGCAACCGAAACCGCACGTAAAAATTGAGAAGACTTTAGTGGATGACGGACGCGAGGAACGAGGATGTGAGAAGTGCTGGGATTCGCACAGTAGACGTGAAGACGGATCAGATAAAAATAAAAACAATACAAAAGTCGTTACCAGACCTAGGCGCACTAACCATACCAATCGGAGCTTTTCGCTACCCCTATACAAATATAAATATAAGTATAAATATGAACATGTACATATACATATAAATATTTGTGTACCACTTCAATATATTATTATATTAATTACATCCACGGATCTCTCTCATAATAGGGATCTCGAACCGGCTAGTCGTGAGGCTACGTGGCGCGTCCCCAGGTGGCGGATAGGGGGTAAATCGCGGACCAAAAGCGACCTTTGCTTCCCTAAGACGCAGGTGGATCCAGGGGATGGACTCTCTGTTTCTGCTGCGCCGATTTGGCACATACTTTCTGTATCTGCTAGGTGTATTCATGCATGCGTGTGTGAATGCGCCCTCGCTTTATGCGGATTGTATTCTACGAGTCAATTCGGCTAAAAGCCTGCAATCCAGTGACAGGGAAGTATATGGGATGCGGTTAAGAGTCGCCTCCAACAAATAAGCTCCATGTGCACTCTGGGAGAGCCTGGCAAGCTACCAGTGAGTATTATACCCACCCCCCACGTTCAGAGCCCAGGCAAGCTGTACGTGGGTATCAAAATGCTAAACAGAGTAAAAAAAAACGGGCCGCAATTCCCCTGATCCCGAAAGGGCCCCCAATTTCGCAGCGTTGGGTAGGACGAGTACGTACGGAGAGGCTGCTAAAATCTCAGGACCAATGGAAGCTGCCTGGATCACGAAGAACTATGATGACGACCCGTACCGACAATGCAAGTACACTCCCGGTAGAAGTCTCGATAGAAGCATCCGAGTCCTCGGTAGAAGACTTGCTCATACAAGCAAGAATGATAAGGCACGACGTAATCAGCCTGCCCGAGACGAGACGACGCCGCTCAGTTAACGCAGTCTATGACACTGGAGAAGAACTGTTCCTCGGAACATGCGACAGTAGAAGCGCAGGCGGTGTCGGCATTCCCGTCAACACGAGTTTGTCCATGAACATCGATTCATTCGAACAGCTTACAATCTGAATAGGTCGTTTACAATTAAAAAGATGTGGATCAACATCGGCTTTGACAATCTTCGTCGCTTACGAGCCAACATCAAACTATGACGAAGAAGAAGTCGAAGCGTTCTACATGGATTTGCAGAGCTTTTACAGAGAAGACCATACATTCTTCAAGGTCCATTCAAGGACCATTCATTGGAGATTTTAATTCCAAGATCGGACCAAGAAGATCGTCTGAGTAACGTCACATTGGGACCCACGGATTAGAACGGAACGAACAGGGTGAGCGACTCTCTGAGTTTATCATGGCGACCAAAACCATCCATGGTAACTCGCAATTCCAGAAGCCTCACCGTCAGCGATGGACGTGGGAATCTCCCAATGGAGAGTACCATAATGAAATAGACCACATCATAGTAAATAGAAAGTTTTGCCTAATTGATGTCGCTGTTGTCCTAAAATTCTACACGGGATCAGTCTCTCTTGTGCAAGATTTTATTTCGCGCGGAAAGGAAAAAAAGCCGCTAAATTCAAAAACCGAAGCCCCAGAACCACCACGAACTGGGACTTATTCGACTCATCAGTCGGCTGTTGGGAAGATGCCGTTGTCGACAACATCGACGAGAAATACGATCGGCTTGTTGAACATCTTCATGTTAGCGCTATGAAAGCTGAGAGATCGATAGTCACTAAGAGACGTTTGTCTCCAGGAACTCTCGAGCTAATACGCCAGCGTGGACTCGCACGAGCTGCAGGCAACCGCGAACTAACGTCCGAGCTTGCGAAACAGTGCAGACAGGTGATAAAAGACGATCTTAAAGAAAGAAAAGCAGCAGTAATGGTCGAAGCTGCAGAGGCTGGGAAAAGCATTCGCAAGGCCCGCCGAATCTTCGCCAATTACAAGACCAAGATGATTGCACTCCGACGCCCAGACGGAACAATAACAGCGTCCAGAAAGGCAATGGAGAAAATCATCCACGAATACTACCCAGATCCCTTCGACAGCCACTTCCACCAACCGTCATATGAAATAAAAGAGGATGGATATGCTGTACCACCTGCTCTCCCTTCCAAGACATGCCATTTCGTCGGTGAAAAATAGAACAGCACCAGGTCCGGACAGGTTAATATCAGAACATCTGAAGAACCTTCCGCCAGACCTCGTAAGCACACTGGCTCGGCTCTTCACACGTTACCTGTCTGAATGCAAGGTCCCTACTCAGTGGAAGACCAGCAAGACCGTGTTGTTGTTCAAGAAGGGCGACCTACACAATATAGGCAACTATCGCCCAATCGGTTTGTTGTACGTCGTCTAAAAACCTCTCACTCGAGTCATCCTAAACAGGATTCGCAGAACACTGGACGAAGGACAGCCATGGGAGCAAGCAGTGTTTAGAAAAGGATTTAGTACGTTGGACCACATTCACACGATAACAAGGCTCACTGAAGTATCGCGAGAGAACAAAAGACCGCTCCGTCTCACCTTCATCGACTTACAGAATGCCTTTGATTCAAATGAGACAGAAGCAGCCATGGAAGCCCTAGGTAGTCAAGGAGTCCCTACTCAGTACCTAAAGATTCTTCGTGAGTCCTTATAACACCAGCCATTAGCCGAGCGGAACGTATGATTGCGGACTTTGATAAAGCGTGTGGAAAGATTGGTCCTCGACTGAATTTGAAGAAAACAATGTTCATGAAGAACGGATTGGTTTCGTTTGCCCCATTCACGCTCAACGGAACGAATATCTCTGAATGCTCCAGTTATGTCTATCTAGATCGGGAAATCAATATGGTGAATGACTTGGTGATATTAATTACACATTACATTATCATATTATATTTAGATATTATATTATTTATACATCTTTAGTTCTAGTTGTTGATGTTACAAAAGTGCGTGGATTGTGTGTCAATTTGACCCTTCCAGGCTCTGATGAAGGCCAAACCGCCCAAATGTCAGCTATTGTGAGTTAATAGGTGCTGTATCAACAACCTTGTGTTTGGTCACCAAGAAAACAATAAAAGAAAATAAAACATGTATGCGAAACCAGAATTCCTCCCATCCGAAAGAGGTCATTATCGTCAAATGCTAGAGTAAAAAGAATTTTGAACGAGACGAAATACTGGATAAGATTCCTAGTGAAATCAGACAATGTTTTGGCTAGAAAAATCCTTTTCAAATGTTCTATAGGACAAATTGAAAAAAAAAACTGCTGATGCCGCCACAATAAGAGACTTACCTATAAAGCGTAGTTAGCGAGAAACCATGTTTTTCCGAGTTGTAGATGCTCATCCAAGGGTAACCTTCAGCACGAGGAGGAAGGATTTCCATAATCTTGAACGTAAGAAATAAAAAACCTATTCCGCTCATTCTTTTATGAACCACCAATAAGTAGAGTTTTACAAATTCATCACTTCTTTGATCTATACTCTCTTAACTGGAATAATGGAAACATTTAAGCGGGAAAGTTCCAGCTGGTCTTGATTTTTAACACTGATCGTACGCATGTAATTCGTTTGAATAAAATGTGATATGTGGTGATAAATTTAGTTCAACTGGTCATCAAGAAAGTAGTCAGAACAGTTTGTTCAAATAAAGTAAAAAACTACATTTATAAGAACGAAATAGGAAAAAAACATTTAAAATCGCACGACCCGTCTCAAGGAGATGAGGTGCAATGCTTTTTTTTTTCTAAAACACTGGCATTCAAGCAACAGTTCTGATTACGAATCTACATTACACTTGATGGATGCTATTGGAAAAAAACGACGTTAATCAAGATGTTTCTTTAATTTCTTTCCTAACTACTTTAAAATATTGACTACATATTTCAAATGACCGAACGAACCATGAATGACAGAATCATGCCAATTCAAAAAAAGGTGGTCCTCCATGGCATGTGAAGCATTAGACCGAATTTCGTGTGACTGTCCTGGTGAACGACGAAGAGGACGGTAAATTTTGGGTCACATGAGGACTTGCAAACACTCGTCGGCAATTAAACATATGTTGGCAGACAATGAACAAACCAAACACTACTACAAGAGATTTTGCTTTATTACAATAGGTGTAGATATCTTACTAACTGGTAGATTGACTTAACTCCGACTTCCTATGATCCAAACGATTTCTTTCTTCGGGTTTAATCATCGTTACCTCTGTTTTCCGCATCAGCTTATTTGTTCTTTCTGTGCCTCATCTATTTTGATATTAATGTGATCGATGCGGCTTTTCTTTATGTTGCAATGAACCTCCACTGTTTACTCTACTCCACTATGTACGGGTTTCTGTGATCAACGATTGAATTTTACAATCTCTTACCATGTCAGGAGATGAAGAGTCAATTTCGCCTACGAGGAACCACTCGGGGATTTTGAAAAGGCATCAACTAATTGCTTGGATTCGAAACATATGTCGTTTAGTATTAGAGTATGGACGAAGAATATCAAAAACGAAACTTATGAAATTCTGACCATTTAGAACATAACTTTTTTCCCAACCAAATTACGAAACTTGTACGTATTTGTTGAGAATTGCACTATGTTAAAACCAAATTTATAACAGCTCATAGTTTTCGCTAAATGAATTCACTAATGATATTCGTCTAGTTCACATTCCTACCTGTCGAATCATCAGTTCATCTAGAATCTGCGACTGGGACGCTCCTTCTGGAATTGGCATCTCCAACTGCTCGGCTTCGTCGAGCGAAAGCCGACGGCACATTTCGCGAACCGTGACTATCTCCCATTCTCGGTTCAGTAACGACGATCCAAATACAGACGTCGGCCTATCGCCTAAAATCGTCATCCTCAGTGAAAAACTCATCATTATTAGCGGTGTTTCTCAGGTAGCACTGATTATTTAAATCAATCACTCTCAGGAAACTTTCTCTCTCAATTAGTAGTAAGTAGTAAGCTGTGTAATATGATTTAAACAAAAGCACCATAGCAAAAGCACGGTAAGTTCAGAGAAATTCTACATCGCTAGAATCGGCAAGGAACGCTATGACAGGAGAAACGCTTTAATTCGGAAAAAAAAAGTTTTTTTTTTAGATCTTGATGCAAGCAAAAACTCTATACAAGATTTGAAAACATATTCTATCATCAACTTGCCAAACACACCCAAAGTGATACTGGTACATGTCGTCAATGAATTAGGAATCACTTACAAAGGAGTTCAAGGGATCACAGGTTAGGTACGAAGCTGTACTTTATATCTGTGAAACCATTAAGCTAAAAAGAGAAGAAACTAACCATTCTACGCCAAAAACATAATAACGCCACCGAAAACAGGATAGCACATATTCGCGAAGATTTGACCGCATATGGAGTCAATCGATGTGAAAGTGATGGCCGCTTTCAACTTTAAACCAACACATTTTAGCTCATAGCAAACCTTATTAATTAGAACTAAATCATAAGAATTTGCAGTTGCTTGCTTATTAGATACAGGTTCTCTTGTTTTTTTCTTTTACTTGTTTTGCATCAAATCATCCAAGAGAACGTGACGGGGTTCCCCAATGTACCGCTGTTCTTTGCGAAGAAAACCTTAAAAATGAAAATAAGGGTAATTTTGAATTTAGTAGGCCATTTTGTAGCAACTACACACACCTTCAGAACAAAAAATTCTTTTTTTTTCAATACAACTGTAAAGTTATTAACTTCACTACTACTCTGTTAATGGATAATTTATTCCGTTGTCGAGAAACAAGTTTCGTCGTGAACGCGTGCGTCAGTGAAAGTGGAATGGGAGAAGCGGATTTGGATTAACGCAACAACATTACCAGAAAACACTCAACACTACAACAGATACAATACGATAATCGAAACCATATCAGGGTAAGGAATTTGAACATTTGCCAGAATTCTGAAACCGACCCTCTTTTCATCATCGACTCGGATCGTCAGTTCTGAAGCACACGAAGACGTCGAAACGTTAGCCGAACATAGATCTCTATCAATCTTTTGTACGTACAACAATATAAAGACATGTCGACTTACCAGAATGTTATTTCATCGGAACTGTAGATGATAAAGTGCTACTGTATGTAGTATAATACCAGTAAAAGTGGTAATACGAGTTTTCTACACTCTCGATTTGGAAATGACGGAAAACAGTCCAATGCTGATGTGATCAATGAGTACTGCAAAGCAAGAAAACTGAAACAGAAGTCCAGTGGTTTTAAAATCAACTGCTGAACATCTCCACTAAGGTGTCGCATTTGGCACATTATTTAATCAAAGACGATTAAAAACCACTCGCAGCAACGTATATACGGAAACCTGGACCGGTAAGTGGCAATATGATAAGCGTCTAGTTTTAAATGTACGATATTGATATCGGCTGAACTCTTTTATCATTAGTATCGAAGAACTCTTCTGAAATAACACTATGATAATAGCTTTGAAAGCAATGAAGACAACCAGTTCCATGAATCACTCTACGTAAGTTTTCGCATCCCAATAAACTTAGGATTTCATCGCCACGTTACTATTTCAACTCCACATTAGAATCATGTTTTCTCAATGCGTCAGCGATAAAACCATAAATTATTGGCCACCTACGCGTCACTAATAGAAAGTGCAAACCCAGCGTATTACCGTAAAAATTGTTGGGAGAGCAGCTGAACAATATACCTGAAGAAAAGTTGACTTCTGCAGGAAAAAGTGCAGAACAAGAAAGGACGCGGCATCAGGTTTCGGTGTCATTGTGGTCATTTTACGTTGGAAGACAACTTGAACGACTCGAAATCACATTCGAATTCATTCGAACGTGACACCGACAACTAATCAGACGGACAATGCAGAAGATTCTCACTCATAGGTAGACAATTTTCTGTGGGTCTCAATCAAGTCCATGATACAACTATACTACGGAATTTATCCTGTTACTTCTGCTACGTATATCCTTTGTATTCTTAAAATATTAAAATACTACAAATACTAAATAATAATAATAATAAATAAGTAAACTCATCGCACCAAGCACTATTTTAGCTTCATTGCCGCAACATAATTACTATGTGGATTCGAAAAGGCTATTATTTTCGTTATTTATTTATTTATCTGGAAAAGCCTTTTGCTAAGAGCGGAGAAGTGGACAAAATTCATGCAGAGTTCACGTAAAGAACTACGGAAACGTTTGTTTCCAAAGCGATTCACAGAAACGGTGTGAATTTAAAGATTAGACGGAAGAGAGAGGCAGTTGATATCAGAAAAATATCAACGGTAGGATGACGAGATCATTTACTAGCAGCTCATAGTATATGTAAATCTCAAAGCGCTGCATTTTCCAAGCAATACAGCTGAAATTTCACTCTTTTAAAACACTAGTACACTTAGCTATATCCGGTATATCGTGTATATCTATTGTATATTAGTGTATATATGCATATATATACATACATTAATGTATGTATAAATAAATATACATACATAAATGTATATACACATATCCAGTGTATATATAGTGTAGCTATATCTAGTTCTGTGTACAAGTATGTCCTAAAAACACCAAGAAATCGTTTTCTAAGTAGAATCAATGAACAACGTCAAATCTAATCTTTCTCTGATAAGCTTACACGAGGTTGATAAATAGAAAAACTATATTTTTCACTTCAAAAACTAGAAATGTTAGATTCCTGCCTGAAAACTAGTTTAAAATAGGGGAAATTTCATGAACAAAAACTGAGTTTAAGGTCCTTCATACCTATGTGTGCTTCGCATATATTTATCCCTATTGCGATTAGATCGATAGTGCTCGAAGTAGTTGAAATAACTAAGATGATGAGTAGTAAGATAGGAGGTTTCAAATATTTCGATAAATAAACACTTAAATTTGTAAGCAAACAACTTCATAAATTCACACTTAAGCAATATCGAGCGAATAAAATGCTGTTATAAACGTAATCCCTCCAAATACAGCCCCATCATCAAAAATTCACAAATCTAATTAAAGTATAAAGATGGAAAGAGGTAGCAAACAACATGACAAACCTGTAGCTAAGAGTGTAGGTGCTCCAAGCGATTTCGAGCGCCGCCTATCGGACGGGTTCTTCATGCGGAAAATTGTCTTCAGAAAAAAACGTCGTTGCTTCGGCTTCGGTACGCTGTTATCATTTTCAGATAGCTGTTTATTTCGCACACCGAACAGCAGCTGTGGATGAACCTCTCGAATAACCGGAGTGCAAGTCCCAGAAATCTCTTCAGCACCGCCGTTTTCACAGGTCGCTTGCAACGACACATCATTAACAGATAATCGAGATGACTGTACACTTTCGTCAATCCCAGAATCTTCTGAGCTGTTCAACATTCCCGATTTAAGATCCGATCGCAACAAAGGTCTTGAACAAAACTGGTCATGAATTCTTCCCATGAGCTGATTTTCAGTTTCTACCTCAGCTGAACTGCCAATTGGCGTTTTATCTCGCTCCACTGTACTATTAAAGGCTTTCATTAATTGTCTCACTTCATACGGCGTCAGAGTATATTGTGAAAGACTTAACCGTGGCGTTCCAGGAGTTTTCGGAAGTGAACTAGGCCATTTCAAAGTTTTTGATCTTGCTCGTGTTATAACTGGGACATGGGAGCCAGAAGAAATAGTCTGAGCCATTCCTAGCGAGTGTAGTTAATCGTAACTGCAACGATATAAAAAGATGTTGTGACAATAATAATAGTACTAGAAGTAGTACTATAATAATAATAGTCGTCGTAGCAATAATAATAGTAATCGGATTCGAATCTTCAAAAAGCAAATCTTCAGAAGACGAACGTGAGAGTACGGTAGATCACTGGGAGAAAAACAAACACGGACAATAAACAGTCTGCTAAATTGAAGGCAATGGATCCTATCAATTTCAGAGGATGAGCGAACATTTCGAGAAGTGACTACTAAAACGCGTGGGAAAAAAAACCTCGTGACAGTAAGGACAGATCCAACGAGAACATGATAGATTCGGAAAGTGAAGATGAGGAAGTTTCAGGAATAATAGACAGGAAATTGGAAGAATGATTAAGCAAAACTAGCAAAAACCGTTTAATTGGTGAGGATGAGAAAGTTCAGAAATTATGTATTCAAGGATTAATATCGGATTAAAATTCAAGATTATTCCTAAGCAATACTTAACATTGAAAGAAATTTTAACTAATTATTTATTGGTTACTGTTTTCAACGGCAGGGTGTATATTGCGAAATAGAACTTCAGTGATGCTGAGATATTTGCAAAACACCGGACCGCAGGTGTCTGAGGTGGAGAACGAACGCGCTGTTGTCCTTTGCTTGTCGCTATTGTCGAAACTTGAAAGGTATGTTCATATATTGATACTATTAATAACTATACAACAAGTTCCCGAGCAATTAAACAGCAGCAGTCAAAGTCATCAATGCACTTCACTAACTAGAGAGAAAAATCCTGTTAAAGTTCAAATTACTGTAGAGGCGAAGGTTGGCCTTTTTGGGGTTTCAGTTAGGCGTTTATATGAAGACCATTAACATCAGGTGTCAAATGTTCAGTGAACAGCATTTTCTTATAGTGAGGAATTAGACAAAACGAAAGTAGAGAACTTTAGTAACTCCTTCTTCAAAAGCACTATAATATTTCAATAATATATTTTTCAAAAAAAAAAGCAACTATTTCAGTGTAATTGGTTAGAAACGGCTAATTCCATGAATTGTACTTAGCTTAGGTTCTTGATTCCAACAAAGAAGACAGGGTATCTTGTCATTGCAAAAAGCCAGACGAGAAGATAACGAACACTAAACGTTTATGACACTGAAAAACTGACTCTATAAACTTATAACGACGTGGATCAACGTTTGCCTGAATCGTCTTCGTTCCTTAATTAATAACATGAGACTACGACGATAGTGACATTGACAGATAGCATTCTCGCGCCCAAAGATTCCTCTTATAATACAGGAACACGGCACAAAACTAAACAAACGAAGTACCAATACTCAAACTGACTGGGATAATTACCTTTTGGGAAAACATCATTATGGGAAACATCGACTGGAAACAAGATCGTTCCTCACCGCTTATACTGCAAAGATGTTAAAAGTAATTAAGACATGTTGATCTCCGAAAAGTTCCACGAGCAACTTGCAGGCTTTCAAAGTTTATAGAGACCCAACGAACTGTTAATACACTCCACTATGCGAATTTTGAACAGGCGCCGATAATTCCCCGATAATTGGTGTCTGTAGACTTGATGACTTGAAGAACTTAAAGAAAACAAATCGCTAAATATGTATACCTCTAAATCTCTGAGATTCGCCATTTTCATCTACAGTTAGGCATAATTATTCCAAAAACACATTTTCCATCTATTTTAAATGATTTCAAGGACGAAATTTCAAAGTCCAATGAGAGAGTTTTAAAAAATTTAACAGAAGCGTAGCAACTATTCCCATTGGCAATGAATTCCAGTTACTTCGGTTTTCGAGATGCCAGCTTCAATAAGAAAGAAATCATAGAAAAAAACGCTTTGATGGCCCCAGAAAGTTAAAACCACATTGGCGTGCAGAAGGAAACGGTGCATCTTGGTGGCAAGATCTGTAGAAATGTAGCTTAAAAAGGTTCGGTTAAGTGGGGTTGGTAACAAATACTGGAATACCACTAATCACTCTAAGACTTCAACTAGTTCCTAACCGCTTGTATGAGCGACCGCCTATGCGAAATGTAAAATTGCACAATTTGCCCTAACTGGAAACAAAATGATTGGAAGAGTTCAAGTACGATGTGCCTGATCTCTTGTAAAGCATATGGGGATGACCATGCTAGCGAAACGAGTAGACCACTTGGTGCCCTTTAAAAGAACATCTAGACAGTAAAATTAAAGCTGAACCAAATACTTCACTGTCACTAAAACCGCCCAAAAAACTGAAACATCTACGCATAAAACTCTTGAAGCATTCTGGATCAATTTCAAAAAACCAGAAACAAACAACATGGAGAAGTGCCTGGTGATCTAGCGTAACCTCATGCCATGTCTTAGGCTGGTTTTTTACGTGAGTCAGGCACATCACTGACCAACATATGATTCTGTACGGCTGGTCTCTATTGAAAAACTAGAAGACTCAAAGAAACAAAACAGTGAATGTCTCAGAAGCTGTTTACTATGCACATAAAAATTTATCTATTAAGTTTCCTTTCCTCTGAGGTCATGATAGTTTTTGAGTAAGTGGATTGCGTGCCAGTTTGACTCTTCTCGAAGTTTTGAAGGAAGTAGGTCGCCGAAACCTCAGTCATTATGAATAAACAGTGTAAAAACAACACCGTGTCTGCTCACCTAGAAAACAGTGAATTATAATTCGATTCCGACAGAAACAGAAACTCGATTTTGGAATTTCCCTTAACGGCATTTTTTTCCAACTACTGCAGCTCACTATCAGAGAAAATCTTAAACTTCTTTCGGCTAGTAGATCACTTCAGTCCGGAGCGGTTTAACTATATAAAAAAGGGTAGAAGGTTACTCATGTCATGCACCCATTCTCGTGATCAACTTCGCTCAACGAAACCGTTCCTGGAGATATGCCCGCTCGCGCACATAAATGGTGGAACAATTCATTTTGAAATAAATTTATCTTAATTTATAGTGAACGTTATTGAAATAAAACCATTGTAATTAGCGGTTTTCTTAATTAGGGCACACTTTTTAATCCAGTAAGACATAACTCGAGTTTTTCGATCTCGCGAAACCATTTTACCTTGCTGTTTTTTTTTTCGCCAAGGGTCATATTACGAAGAGCTAAGAAATGGAATAAGTGGTATCTCACGCATTAAAACGCGTTGACATTAGTTAACACGTCCATTCACTCTTCTCGTCGCCGCGCTATGAATGAAAACGCTTGAAATTAAACATTTGATCTCCACGACGCCTTAGTATTAGACACATCTAAAACTAAAAATAATTAAAAAAAAAACCCTGCTTCAGAAATCAGTCAACTTCTCAACTCACTTTGTCGATAAAAAGATCGGCAATTATGGAAAAAAACCACCATGGCCGCCAATGTGGTAGTTGTGAGCTCTGGTCGACTCCCTTTATATGTCTGTGAAAAGCGCTGTGGCGTAGTACAATTTGGTGCTGATCTTAGGGAAATGGTGCTGTCAAATCCACACACGAGTAAACGCATCAACGTATGAATGCTATCCGGTGAACAGTTTTAGTTTGCAGCTTTTTTACTACCAATTTAAGATATATCGTCCCAAAAACACTTGCGAAAAAGAAATAGCAGAAGCCAAAAGTCTGATAAAAAATGTTCAAGCACAATCCGACTCCTCATCTATTGCTATAAATACTACAATAGGTCCAGAAGACTTTCAGTGTTGCAAGACACTTGAACACTTGATAAAATAACGTAATCCGATTTGTGTAATCAGTGTTCAAACACACTGTATGTCAACATTAGTCTCAGCCAGTGACCACAGCAAAAACAGATTCTCTAACTACTGTAGAAGTATAGGTGTAAAAATTTCGTATATTCACTAACGAATCCGCGAAGCATCCCAGAAAAACTGCCTTACCGTATTCTACCGTAAAGGTATATTAGAGCTTTCCAAAACGTTTCAAAACTTGAAGCATCGGAAAAATTCGAATCTTTAACATACGTGTAAAGTCATAAACACCAACAAATCTGTCATCGACATCATCGCATCCTGGTAAACGGTCCCTCTGCTTTTGAAAGGCTTCGTTATTCAAAGTATTAGTTTCGGTGAAAAAAAAAGACGTAAAAAAAGTACGAGTTCTGAACTTTGAGAAATGTGAATCTCATCTCAGTTAGGTAAGAAAAGTCCACCTTCTTGGTAGAGATTTTCAAATACTAATGGTTTTATTTTCACTGATAAAGTTCACTCCATTAGCCGAAATATTTGCTTAAAATCAAAACGCTATTTCATTCTCAACCATTTATGAGTCACATATGACGCATTTCGTGCACTAATGTTAATCTTTAAAAAATCCTAATCCTACATTCAAGTTTTCTCCACAGTGACTTCCAGTAGATATTAAAGTACTCAAAAAAAAACTCTCAAATTCTCGTCTTCTCCGTTAATCGGAATTGGAAATAATGCCAGAAGAGTTTCTGAGAACTAAAATTACCTAGAACAAGTAAGTTTTTCTGCAGAGAAAACTACTGGGAAGGACATTCAAAGCGACAACTACAAGGATCTACATTCAAGTTTCCTCCACAGTGACTTCCAGTAGATATTAAAGTACTCAAAAAAAAAACTCTCAAATTCTCGTCTTCTCCGTTAATCGGAATTGGAAATAATGCCAGAAGAGTTTCTGAGAACTAAAATTACCTAGAACAAGTAAGTTTTTCTGCAGAGAAAACTACTGGGAAGGACATTCAAAGCGACAACTACAAGGAGGTAGAGGTAACTAAAAAGCACCAGAGGACAAGAATCCTGCAAAGTGTAAACAGTGAATGCAGAAAAAGATTTCTATAAGTTGAGCAACCTACATGAACTGCCGACGATATAAAGGACGTAGCCATTTTCTAACACTATGAAAGACAAAAATCACATTCAGTAGAGAAGAAAAACATGAAAACAAAGACTTAATAAATGCGTCCACTTTCAATGCAAGATCATTCAATGCTATTTGTTGTGACCAAAGAAAAAGTGAAAAGAAAGCGCTGTGCTCACCAAGAAATAAACATAGTGAACGCCGTATTTGCCCCAAACACACTGGATTTAAAGCAAACAAGAAGCCGAAGCAAACTGTTTTGACAGAGAAAAAACCTTGAGTGATTATGAACCCGAGGATTTATAATCATCAACTGGATGCCGTCAAATATGAACACGAAGACGCTTACACGTATGACATGACCACTTTTCGGGATTTCCAAAACTGCAAGAAACGCTCCAACAGATAAAAACATAGCTTTCAAAACGATTCTATTGAAAATATGAGACAAAGTAAACTTAAATAGAAGCGCGTTATTTCTACATAACATTATCAAATTCGAGTTGTGATTACCTCACATTCTTGACTTGTCACGACACCATTCGAAGATAACACAAAAGCCCATTCCCATATTACCACTCTTCTTTATAGTTTCACACAATTTTCTCAAACAGCGTCTCATTCTCCGACTTTCTGACTTTTTATTGGGTATAAATACTGAATGGGCGCGTGTGGCGCAGTGGTTGGAGGCGCCACTGCGGCGCTCACGTGAAATTCACCCATGGCCCACCCAGCCTTCCATCCCTCCGGGGTCGGAAAATTGGTACCAGACTTGTCTGGGAGGATAGCAGCACTGACTCGATACATCGGTAGGCCACCGCGAGTCATTGTAAAGGCCAGACATGCATTCAATCACCTCCAACGATATCAACGCCGAGAGCTTTAGAGATTTAGAGAGCTTTATAAATACTGAACAGGCCCATTGACGAAGATCCACGAACAAAACCTTATCACTGGTACCAAAGGATTCTGAAGAGAATCGACTCGATCAACATTCCAAGAAATTAAGAAGACCAAAAGTCCCAACTATTCGCAAATCTCAAGATCTTGGTGCACGAAGAATTCAAACAAGCAAATCGAATGAGTGGCGAGGGGATCAGTAAAAGATCTGGTCCTAGGTCCGGTAAATAGAGATCAGTAAAGGATCTGGTCCTGCGTCGCGTAAATAAAGGAATATCTTAAAATCTTAGCCGAATATCTTTGGAAGATGAAAATGGAACTCAGCAGGTGAAAGCAAAAAATTACTTACAATAAAGTTTTCATAAGCAATAACCTTCATATACAATGACATCGCAAAAGGAATCTTTGGTCTGCTGTAAAAGAAAAGGAATTATTGTAAGTCCACTCTATTGTACTGATTTTTCCGTTTGACATAGAATATATTGACGGTCAAAAGATGAAGATTACACCACAAGAATCGATTAAAAGACAAAAATCTCCAAAGTAGAGACAAAACTGCGATACCCAAGACCGACTTTCTGCTAACCTCAGCATTCACTGATAATTCGATGTTTTATTTCAATAAGAAGACACGAGGTTTTTATTATAGAAGTTACTGGGATACAATAACAACCTCGTGTCTGCTTATTGAAATAAAACATCGAAAACTATGATATTTCACTAGTAATCCAGATATGCTTTCAGACATGTTGAAGCCCAAAAGATTGCGTAATGAGCATAGTGAAGATAGCTCCAAGGACGATTCACATTCATATTGCTTGGTATGCCTCGACATGATGGAGACGGTAAAAACTCGACCAATGCATTCGAAAGAGATGTGCGAACGTGCACATGTTGTGGTGACATTTAATTGCACCCTCAGTCTCTCCTTAGTTAATAATCACCAGCCAGTCGTTTCTTTTGCGGGTCATGTGTTGGAAAGTGAATTATCTGCGCCAATGAAAACAACGATTAAGGTGAATCCCGAAGGAATGAAAACAACCCGATGTGACACGTCGAAAAATATGGATCGGCATGTACAAACTCAAGCCATTTGTATTCACAGCTGGAATACACCTCCAGGTAATAAAACGACAACCGAATCAATGCATGAATCCTACCACTTCGATGACGACAGCTGCAAAACAGAAGGATAAATGGAAAAATTGCTGAAGCCTCCAAGACATGTAGAGGTGAATCACCTAAGTAATATGTAATATGGGAGTGAAAATCGATGGTGGGCAGTTACATCACCTTCGCTTTGCTGACGACATCGTCCTTCCAACACCACACATTAGCCAAGCGGAACGTATGCTCGCGGACTTTGATAAAGCGTGTGGTAAGATTGGACTTCGACTAAATCTCATAGAAACGATGTTTATGAGGAACGGATTGGTTTCGTTTGCCCCATTCACGCTCAACGGAGCGAATATCTCTGAATGCTCCAGTTATGTCTATCTAGGTCGGGAAATCGATATGATGAACGACTTAGCTCCAGAGCTGAGCAGAAGGAAACGAGCGGCTTGGGGAGCTTTCAAGAGCATCGAGGATGTAGTGAAGAGAATAAGGAACACCCGACTGCGTGCCCACCTTTTCGATTTAACTGTTCTCCCTGCCCTAACGTATGCGTCAGAAACCTGGTCGCTGCGTAAGCAGGATGAAAGATCACTCAGCGTCATCGAACGCCCAGTAGAAAGGACGATGCTAGGAGGATTACGTTTCACACAAGTAAGGAATGGGATCCGAAGCTCCGACCTACGTCAACGATCGAAAATCAAAGATGCCGTTCTATATGCATAAATAATAAATAGTCGATGATGAGGTGGACCGGACACGTAATGCGTATGAATGATAACCGATGGACAAGAGCTGTTAGTGACTGTATTCCTCGGATTGTCAAACGTACTGCAGGAAGACCACCTAGTCGATGGTCGGAGTTTTTCACGAAGAGTAGAAGAAAACGTGATGGTCGAAGAGCCCCTAGAGAGTAGCCCAGTGGGTCCTGCCCCCTAGCAGGACCCACTGGGCTACTCTTGCACGCGAGAGGGAGAAATGGAGGATTTACTGGCGCCCGGTCGAGTCACTCGACGATCAACGGGACTACAGGTGATACAGAACGACCTATAAATCAAAAAACCTCAAAAAATTTTAGATTTTTATATGAATGAAAGGAAAAAGGACAAAGAATACGGCTCTTGGCAATGATCAATCCCTGAGAGAAGTGTCATGCATTCCACTTTATCAGACACCGTTAGCGGTGAATGAATGCATATCTGGCCTATACAACCACTTGCAGTTGCCTACTGATGTATCGGGCCAATGCTACTATTCTCACAGACAGGTACGGTACTAATCTGGTGACCCTAGAGGAATGGAAGGCTTGATGAAGGTGAGGCGCGGGATCAAACCCGTGCGCAATGCAGGGCACCCCTAACCACTGCTCCACTGTGCTACACTCGTCCTATGGTTAACAGTACCATTTCCTTAATGTGCTAACTTTTTACATTTTTTAGATGGAAAACCTTCAAGAAGTCGGTAACAACAAAAATTATTAAATTTGCTTAAAAGAAAAACGCTTCTTGAATCCAATTTCCTTGTATTACCTGAACGTTTGCCGAGTGATTTGTGCGAGTACCAGCAAATTAGTTCAGCAGGTTCTGCTCATCACAGGCATTCGCTTAACATAATATCTGTCGTTCAAACTTCTCGCGCAGAACTCTGACCATCGTCTCTGTAGTCTTTCGGCGGTTAGTTTGACATCCCAATAAATCTAGTGCTAACGACTTCTGTGCATCAGTATTCTTCTGGCGCACTACGTGTTCGATATTTTGGCATGTATCCTTGATCTATAGTCGTTGATGCAGGTTGGAACTTTGGATTCCCTTTCACTTGCGCTACATGGGATATTCCCAGCATCGTCCTCTCGACTGTAAATAACGCTTAGTGATCTTTAATCTTGTTTACATAGCAACCAGGCTTTCTGAGCATACATTAAGACATGAATAATCGTACAGCCGAAAATATGGGCTCGGAGCCGTGTGTTCTTATTTCCTATCACTAAATCTTTAAAACTTTTAAACGTTAATGTATTTATCCCCATTCGGCCAACAACATATAGGATAAACCGCCTCCAAACTCAAGCAATCTACCGAACAACAGATAATAGTAGAGACTGAAAATACCACCGTGCACTCTAAGACACTAATCAATTGGAAGCCGCCTTAATGGACCATCTATGTACAACGCAAAATTACATAATACGGCCTAATGGTGGAAACGGCTACAGCATAAAGTTCGGGTAAATTTTATGATCTTTTGTAAAACGAGCGAAGACGAATAAATTGGCAAAGCGAGCATGTCACTTTGCGTCCATATAAAGTAGCATTTAGTTGGTAAACTCAAAGCTAAAAAAAATATTCTATTTGACGCGCAGAGAACACACAGACATATGAAAATGAACTGCAAGGAGTCATGCCTCGTAATCACGCGTAATACCATAGAGTATTTACGAGTTTGAGAGGCAAATTACCTATCCATGTGAACTCTCTGCTGTTATGTATGTGTTTGATTGGTTAAATTGCAGACAACTTCACCTTTCCATGCTCTAAACAAGGCGAAATCAGCCGAAACGTGAGTTTTTTCAACAATAAAAAACAAAGTAACAGTCTCATGTTTTGCTCATTAACAACACAGTGAATTATTTGATCATTTCCGAGGTTAACAGAAAGGTAGCCTTGAGAAATCAGACAGATTAGGCAATAGTCGCCGATGTCACGCAATTCTCCTTTGCTGTACAATAACACGGTCTATAGAATCCTTGAATTCTGACAAGTGACGTGTGAAAACGTCTTATCTTTCCCAGACCAGGCGCTTTTTGATTTCTCACCGATAAGGTGGCATGTTAGATTTCGGAAGAGAGAACTGGTGGGAAGAAATATCTGCGCTCCTTGATTTTAATGAGTGCGAAACGACGTGGTTATTGAAGAGATTAGTGCTGCTCTTCTCTCCTTAAGATAATTATATCGCCTTTCTACAGCGTTTTGCAAGTTCAGATGTAAGCTGGTAATTGCCTGTGGTTCTACCGATTTTGCGATGGCCTATTAGTTCGAGTCCGAGGTTAGAATCAAATTGATGCTGCTTATTTTTACATAGTAAAGAGTTATGAATATACATGCAAAGATAGCATCCTTGTACGTAATCTGAATGCCTGTATATAAAGCACTATGGAAAGAAAATAACTAGGAAGTCAGCAAATAGTTAAACCTTGCTTATTACAGATTAATTAAATTGTGCTCTAAAATTATAAAACGGGTTCTACAAAGAACTATAATGTGGAAGTTTTGGTTGAAAAATGTTCAAGAAGAAGTTTCAGATAAAAATAAAATCCGGGAGCTCTGAAGATGATTCACTACGCCTACGCAAATTTTCCACCTGAATTATGTATTCATTTAAGCAATAGGCCCTATTCATTGATGACTCATTCAGTTACACTTAAACCAAAATTCTGAGATACCAGTACAATATAACCGACGGAATAACTGATCAGCAATAGACCAAATGAATCATCAAATTCAAATGATTGGAGCTCCAATATATTTCGTAAACAGAACTCATGCCTGTTATCAGTACTGATGCAATCGAGGAATACACAGAAATAACGCCGCCTTATTGAGGAATCACATGTTCGAGGAATAAATGTAGATTATGAGCTTTGGTGTAACTAACATCTGTTTAAAGTAGCAGTGGGGCTAGTCGGCTCCGTACAATGCACTTCGCTTTGCGACGTCCATGGAACGACAGAAGAAATATGGCCTACGTGCAGGTACAACTTGACACTAACGAACACGGAACTTCAAAGTAAACTGAAGTATTGTCAGTCACTAAGGATACGAATGTCCATGAAGTCGCAAAATTTTAATGAAACCATGGTTTATAATCACCTTAATGGTACACTGAGAAATTGGCAACTCGAGGTGTCATGATTAGAACTTGGCGTATGATGACTGGTAGGAACCGTTCGCAGACAAATTTTCTCGCTCTCCGAACTGCTCACATTATCACAGAAGCGTTACCAACCGGTTTCCATCAGAACAGACTAAGATTGATGAACCTTTTCCAATCACCTAATCAAAAACGGTCGCTGTAGATGTCCAAAACCTATCATTCTACTTATCCAGATTTTTAGTTTAAAGTTCCCAAACAGTTTTACAGCTCTATTCTAATGAATGATAAAAAAAAGTTCTACTAACAAACCAGTAGGAAAAGATTTCCGATGATCCGCCTACTTATCAGATGACTACATACGTAACTTTAGTCCCGACTGATTTTTTTCGGTTTCAATTCTGAAAGTTGTATTCACGAGACAGATTATGCTATTATAATAGTTTTTGAACAGGGAAGTATGCCAGCCAGATTCGTCAGATTATGGATTATTCAGTAAACGGAGAATTTTCGCAAGATTTTTGTCAACACTTACCTTTTGTTTGGCGACCATAACATCCTTGAAATCTTAAGATGAAGATAGTTTACCCTCCGATACCAAATTAACCTTCTAGCATTTTCGTAAAGGAACAACATAACGTTCATACACCACTTACATTTCTTTTCAGCAGAGAAACTTTTTTCTTTTTTTTATTTTTCCTTAAAGAGAGTTCACTCTTCTTGAATCAAGTGAAAAAATGAAAAATAAAGTGAAATGATCTATTAACGTGAAGTCAACTACTTGTAGTGTTTACGCGAAAGAAAGAAAGGAACAACGCTTTGCTTCAAAGAAGGCTATAGTAACGTTTATGCAACAGCTAGTCGAATAAGGAGAAAGAGGCAGAAACAATGAAATCATCGGATCGTGAATCATTAGCGCACCGGGCTGCACTTTCGAAAATATCATACACCACCGTTGCGCAGGACGGTCACAGAAAACAGCACATGATCGTCGACAGCACCCCTTCCTTAAAAACACAGTACCACACTAGTCACGCGTCTTCAATATCTTCAAACCCTCGAGAAAACAAAAACGCTTAAAGCTGACCGTCGAATTCATCTCCAGAAAATTTCAAAGTTTTCTTGATGAATTAGTGAAAAATAAAAAAAAAACTTTTAATCTTCCGTTTCCTTACGTATGAATGCATACGACCCAGCTTCGACATACACCTAATATTACCTGCTTAGAAACGATGATCTGCATACTACTATTGCTAGTAGATAAAAGTATTCCAATCTACTGGTTAACACCAACGTAATAGAAAGCGTCGAGGACTAAATCAAAATCTTTCGCGCGAAGTTTACACCAAAGTCCACTTTGGAAAATTCTGCTTCGTTGTTTACGAACTAATACAAATCCGACGGCTACAGGATAAACCATCATCATCAAAATCAATAGCCTAGGAGAGACAATTCACCAAGCGTAAATTTAGTCACCCCATGTGTGCGGTGTTCCTCCACTCCATTTGACATGACACGATGCGACGTCGAAGAAAAACATAATGTTCTAGGAGACATGATATTATTGTACTTAGAAAGCTCGATAATAATACGCTTCTAAAGATGACGACATCGTCGAGACATCAGCCGCAATAAAATAGCATCACGAAATTCGATTATGATTACCAACAATTCAACGGCATTGACCTATAAACTTCAAAGGTTTACATCCACCTACAGATGAATAATATTGCTAAACATTGAACAGTTCAGTTTACTCTAGCTTTATCGATAAACTGCACAACCGCTAGAGTATGACGTTCTGTAATCCTTTCATTAGGCTTTTCCCTCACTGTAATCAAATCAAAAATTAATTTCGAAAGAGTTTTGCACCATGTCGAGGGCGGGTAGTGCAATGGCGAAGACGTCTTTAAACGACAATCGAAAACGAAAACGGCAATCTTTTAAGCAACAGCCCAACCGACATGCGAAAAATTAGAAGATCATCGCAAAATCAAATACAAGAAGTGCAGGGATCCGCAAAGATGTGAACAGGCGTCATGTTAAATGAATAAAAAAAAATATATACCATTTCAACCTTGGAGGTAAACCGGAAAAAATAGACCACGATATCAATGCTGCATGAAGCATGGAAATGTTAACAGTTTTGTGGAACAGAATTCTCATGATGACACTGAGAACCTCGAAGAGAGAGAGAGACGAGTTGACAACGAGTATGACTACGACAATGAAGATGTTATGTGAAGCAGATCAAGCTATGACAATCCAAAGAACTGATGCGAATATACGAGCAAGCGTTTAAAAGGTTGCAGAATGATTAGAAAAACTACGGGAACAGTTCTGATATTTGTAAACAGAAGCGGAAAGAAACAGAAGACAAAACCAAAACAAATAGGTTCCACGTGAGTTGAACGAAAACTACGGAATGTCCTTATGAAATCTGTTCTTTGTGGTTTCAAACAACAAAAATGATACGTTTCGTCATAATTTCATCGGAATAGAACAATAAAGGATTCCGACAAGAGAAAAAGCTTGGTGTATAGTTACGAAAAAATGGAGCATAGAAATACTTCACGAAAAATATTGTTAAAATCCACCAAAAACTGAAACACGTGAACAAGGGCCCATCCCAATGTATGAGAACCCGCGAGCGCTTGATGCAAAGTAAACATTCAAAACAGAAGAAATATGGCCAAAAATCTCTCCTCCACCGAACATCATATTTGAAGCACTTCGACGCGACCACTTGACCATTCGACAGTTAGCCATTTCAAAAGACCTTGAGAATATCTGCCGACCATTTTAGTTCTGAATTCTGCCGTGATCAAATTACTAAACTTGTACTTCATTGGCAGAAATATGTAGACTGTACGGCTCTTTATCTCGATTGATAAATTGCCCACAGAAAAACTGTTCAACCTGAAGTTGACCTTTACACGATAACGCAAAAAGGGTTCTGCACATTTCCACCTAGATTGAACAACTAATTTGATAACACAAGCCATGAAGAAAGTCGTGTCTACTCACACAAAAGCAGGAATCCCACAGTACCTCATATAGAGATTATGATTGTTTTATTTATTAAGTGAGCAGGTTTCATGAGACATCTTTGATGTACAAACCAAACCTAATGGGTTTCAGCGAATGTGTGGATATAAACGTATTCATAAGCATGTGTAATACTAATGAAATGCGCTTCTCGAGCTCGATAGCTAGCGAAGCACGACAACAAGAAAAGACGATACCAACCTCACGTCAGGTCAATAAGGGCAGTTAGTAGGAATCACTTATATTAATTATTAATTCGAGGCTTGTAGAAAGTCAGTCCTTTTATTCACAAGTAGTTATGTGTTAATGTCGTGTGATTTCATATGATTAACATTAAAAAAACAAGATAAAACAATCATGAACAAAGATTTAAAATAGTTTTTGGAGTTCAGAAAAAAAGCCTTCCAACTGTAATTCTGTTTTTCTTTCAAAACAATTTCTTCCTTCGTAGTAAGTAGTAATAAGGGTAAGTATTGTTGGTTATATAGCACCAAGCAAATAAAAAAATGGTTTCGTCTAACCAACGCCGCCGTTCTCCTAGGACTCTACACGGGTCAGATCATCGCCTCTTTTGTGGAAGACTTGATTTCCCGTAGAAAGAAGAAAAACCCGCCAAATCCAAAGACAAAGTATCAAAACCATCATAAACTGGGATTCTTCTACTTCATTATTCAGCTGTTAAGAAGACGACGTTCTTGGTAACATCGACTAGGAATACGGTTCATTGCACATCTTCACGTTAGCGCAACGAAAGCTGAGAATTCGAAAGTCACCAACGGAAGTCCCTCACAAGAAAGATTCGTATTGATATACCAGCCTGTAATCGCAAACAAGCTGCAGGCTACCGCCAATTCACGTCCGAAATAGCAAAACAATGCAGACAGGAGACGAAAGATCTTAAAGAAAGAACAGCAGCTGCAATGGTCCAAGGTACACAGGTCGGGAAAAGCATTCGCAAAGTCCATCGGAACTTCGCCAATTCCAAAACCAAGATGGTTCCACTCCAACACGCAAACCGAACATTTACAGTTCCCATTGAGGCTATAGAGGAAATCACTCACGATTACTACTCAGATCTCTTCAATAACCACGTCCTATTGCCTTACATGAAATGAGGATGGATATGTTGCTCCACCGGTACTCCCTTCAGAAATTTGACATGATATTTTGTTGATGAAGGACTGCATAACACAAGTGCTGGACAGGATAAGATTTGAACACCTGAAGAACATTCTATCAGTCACAAGTACACTGACTCAGTTCTCCATAAGTTACTTGCCAGAATGCAAGGTTCCTTCTTCAGTGAAAAACCAGCACTGTGTTATTGTTCAAGAACGGTTAGGTCTTCGATATCGGAAAAAAACGCCAAACCTGCTGTCTGTTGTCTACAAACTTTTCACTCAGAACAACAAGCTTTAATGAAACACCACGAGAGTATAAGAGGCCGCTCTGTCTCATATTCATCGATAAAGGAAAGCTTTGACTCAATTGAGATAGTCATCATGAATGCCTTGCACAATCAAGGCGTCTCTTCTCAGTAGACAAAGATTCTTCGCGAGCTATGCAAAAATTTCACAACCAAAATACCACCAGTGCACAGCGATATTAACATTTAAAATCGACATCAAAAGACGGGGTAGGCAAGGCGATAGCATCTGACCAAAATTATTTACCGCCACCTTCGAGAACGTCGTGCGAACACTGGAATGGGACAACATAGATCAATGGTCGCCAATTACAACATCATTGCTTTGCTGATGCCATCGCTCTTATAACTCTAAGAAATAGCCAGGCGGAACGAATGGTTTCCTGTAAAAAGAATGGTTTTCAAATGAATCAAAAAAGCGATGTTCATGCGAAAATGATAGGCTTCGTATGCTCCATTTACTCTCCGCGGAACGAATACCTTCGAATAGTTCAGCTAGTTTAGCTCCATGGTTGAGCAGGAGGAAACCAGCGGCTTGTGGAGCTTTCAGAAGCATTGAGGATGTAGTGAAGAAAACAAAGAACACCCGACTCCATGCCCACTTTTCCGACTTCACGATTCTTTCTGCCTCGGCATATGCGTTAGAAATCTGGTCACTAATTAGACAGGATGATGATCACTCAGCGTTAGAACGCGTTTTATAATGTCGACCAAGATAAGAATGTAAGAACAGGAAAAAGTTTTGATTAAAAATGAAGTCTAAGGTTTATTGTATTCAAAACGAAAGTGGTTTTCCACTAGGTGTTGAAACACAAAAGACTAAATAATTCGATGGAAATCACATAGAGATAGCCAGAAATTTACTAAGTTCTCATTCTCGCACAACTAGGAACAATGTTCCGATGACGAAAGTCTCCTATGGCGTTTTTCACTGTGACGACTTCTCACTCCTATGAATAACATTGCAACCTAAGAACTCGCTAGATAAAAAAAAAGCTGATGAAATCACCAAATGACCTAAGTCAGAAATAGAAGTACACAGTTCTTTCAAATGTTGAAAGAGAAACCTGTTGCAAAAAGTGGGTCACTTTATAGAACATACAGTACATCAACCTTTTTATTTACCGCCTAAATACCACCGTTACTGAGCGCGTTACTCCCCAGAAAAGACAATAGCGCGTTCGTTCCCCAGCACAGACACCTGCGGTCCGCAGTTTTGCAAATATCTCAGCATTATAGAACTTATTGTAATTGAATATAGAAAAATTACCTTTTAAACAAAAAACTAGAGATCCCCTTCACAAAACCAGCTTCACCCGTACAAGACGATTGTCCTATGATCAACTAGTAAGCAACACCACCATTAAGACGACCTGTTCATTCTCGTAATGCGATTGATAACTATACAAAAGTCACATGAAAGAAGACAAAAGCAAGATGGCTACTTCGCAATTATAGTCAGAAATTGCACGAAGCTGGAAACCTTCTACTAACTAAGAACACAGGAGGACACTCAACCGTCTCCATATTAACAGTAAGAGATTTAACATATTTTACAAATCTAACCCACTAAACCGACTAGTCGAACAGCATACGTTTACTT
Organism: Angiostrongylus cantonensis; assembly: GCA_009735665.1. Taxonomy (NCBI): domain Eukaryota; kingdom Metazoa; phylum Nematoda; class Chromadorea; order Rhabditida; family Metastrongylidae; genus Angiostrongylus; species Angiostrongylus cantonensis. The sequence goes on from MQTX01000383.1 coordinate 38,620, forward strand.
CCATACAATAACACACACACAACACAATCGTAGCTGACGTTTCGGCAGAATCGCCTTCTTCAGAGCCGCTTTTTCACCCTTCTTCCAGCGAAGGCTCTGAAGAAGGCGATTCTGCCGAAACGACAGCTACGATTGTGTTGTATGTGTGTTATTGTATGGAAGTAAACGTATGCTGTTTAATAACCTCGCGATTGCTAAGAGAGAAAACGACGAATTCATAATTCAATGCCGAGGTTAATAGAAAATCGATCCTGGGTACGACTAGTCAAAAGTTGAATATGTTAAAAACGCTGCTATAAATAGTTTTGATTGCAATATTTACAGGAAATACCTATAGCTACTGTTATATCTAGAGATTGTAATTCTTAATACCCAAATGAATGTAAGAATACGATCGTAAGAGCCTTATGCCATGACAGTCATCCGATCCAGTATTACACCAGAAAACATCAACAAGTGGTTCCAGGATAAGTTTTTAAATGCCCCCTATGTTGGTAATTCATAATCTTGATTACCACCTCCAGAACATTCCTTTCATAGGTTGTCTCTTGTTATGCCGACTAACTTCAAGACTATGTCGCAGATGTGAACCAGAAACTAAACTTATCCCTTTCATAAGCAAATGCAAGGTTTCATCCTCACAGAAAATACTACTTAGAAGAGTTTCATATTACCCTAAATGTGGCTAGTTCGCTCGTAGGGAAGGCAATCTATTAAACTGAATGGAAAAATAAGATTATTAAACAATTGCTAACAGGAAAAAAAAACATTCCAATTCTTCTATGACGATACGGATTATGGAAAACATAAGTGTGAGTGTAAAGTAATTCACATCAATGTACATTTCGTTGTAGGTAAACCTAAAGATATTCAAACACTACATCTGTTGTAAAAGGAAGCAAAAAACCTCCGAAGGTGTGTCCATCCATCCAACGGTTTGAAAATGGAGTCAGTTATACAGGACACCAAAATATCTTCTCTATTGCACTAATTCGAAGCAATTTTCGGTTCCAATAAAGGTAGGTTAGCAATGTTGGTAGACACAGACATTTTAAAAACACGTCCTATTAAAAGAATTAGGAAACGAGAGTCATAAACTCGGTGGACTCCTTCTTTGTGAAGAAAAAAAGAGTCTCAACATAAACAACCTTCCAGTGCGTTAGTGAGTTCCTTAGAGCATCATGGAGAATTATGAAGACGTGGAATGGATAAAATATAGCACCAAAAACATGTAATCATGCAGAAAAATAATGTGTCAACATAAATTATAAGTGCAATAAAGCCCAAAATAGTTTCCATGTAACCCAAACCCAAACGTAGTTCTAGAGAGTGCACAATCAGCTTTCAGTTTTCTTAAGTAATTTTTTTAAAAATTTTCCATTAACCTCTCTCTCTCACGTTAAACATGATTCACAAAAAAGTAGAAATCTTCGATAAAAAAAAACTTCGTCCAGTCATTCCTTATACTGCTTAGGTGAAAAGATCAATGTTGAGACCACGCTGAAGAATTTTACACCAATACAACACAAAAAAATTACAACCGACCGGAAAGGCTTTCGTCTACGGTGGAATCCAGAACGATAAAACCACGACTGTCACGTGAAGAATCGTTATTAGCACTTTCCACCACACATTCGCCTGTACTGGACGGAGTTGTAACCTAGATATAATAGAAATGAATTGCTTTAAAGATAAAACAGCTCACTTCATAGTACATCTCATAAAAGTGCAAATGTAGAAAAGAAAAATTATTGTCATCTAGAATGGATAAAATTCCTAGCACGTCTAGATATATATATCACCGAATTCAGAAGGAAGAAGCGCTATGTGTTGCGTATATAAAACACATTATGAGGGTGAGTGTTTAACGATACCTCTGGAATACATAGAAATGAAAAAAACTAATATAATACATCGGCGACCGCTTTGGTCTGACTACCACTGCCGATAATTCCGACAACGAAGTTTACGACTGTAGATCTTCATAGACATTGAAAGAGGCTTTTTCTAAAAACCTAATGTAGAAACCTTTATTTTTTTTTTTATTCCATATGACCCGCCATCATAACTGATGTGCAGATCTCAGCACTTCCTGGACTCGATTCGTTTTCCTCGTCGATGATGGTCTTTGAACATTTCACATGTTATTACGGCAACCGCTCGAGGATTTCGTTTTAATCGTTAATGTGATAAAATGTTGGTTGAGTTGATTCGCCTTACAATCTCGCAGATATCCGAGGTAAAGCGCTCACTCCTGAATTACCTTATATAATGCATCACTGCAAATATTCTACGTATCTTCCATTTCCTTTCTTCTATCTTCTCCGTTCCTCTTTCAATACTTTTATTAACGTTTCCATCTTTTATGTGTAATGAAAAAGAAAATCTTCCACTCTCCAGTCGTTTCTCAACAAATGTTCAGCACATCTCGGTATGTTTCAATACTCTTCCATGTTCGTCCACTTCAATGAAAATGAGAAAATCCACTCGTTAAGCATTGAATTTGGTAGAGAAGGAGAATTGGGATTCATTATCGATTCCTTCTCACTGAGAGTGAACAATGAATGCTAAAGTTTCTATGAATTATTTATGAACGGTATTCGGAATCTGGTTATGAACGATACGAACGGACAAAGACAAGGGAAACACCAGTGTTGGGAAATCTGCTTCAGATGTGAATTTTCAGACGATCATGGCTGAAAGGTTGACCTAGGAAAAATGTTCTATCGAACCGAATGCAATGAAAACGTGTAAACCATACGCTAGAAGTGTGTACTGCATACAAAGCTATTTGAATTGAAATCTGAAATGTGTATGTTGACAAGTACAGCGGAGATACATTAGTACGCTCTTCATTATCCACACTATATGGAAGCAGGGCTCAATGAAACGAATGAATTACTCTTAAAACTTTCTTGTGAACCAGACCATAAACTGTTTTCAACTGACTTTCCTGCAAGTGTTACAGAAAGCGGTTGTATTGGGAGGAAACAGTGCTAAATACAATGCAGTACAGTGTGGTCAGCTCTGTTCCTTTCAATACAAAAAATGAAAACGAGGCTGATTGCCGAGATTGTGTCAAAGAGCATTGCTTTCAAGGACCAACATAACAAAGAAAAATCTTTTGCCTTCTTAAACAAAACCACTAAAAAACAATTGAAAATGTGAAGAATTCATTGGTAGTACATCAGTAATGCACAACCATTGAAAAGTCATTTCAAAATGGTAACAAGCTCATGTGCTGAAAGCACATAAGAGGTGAACAAACGTTTGAGAACACTGAAATCGACTTCACCCAGAAAAACGATAACGACTACTCGATATCCCTCTTGGAATTCAGATTCACGAGGACAATTTTACAAACATACATTTAACTAGCTGTTCAATAACCTTAGATACAACTAGCTCAAAAATTTCAAATTCACAGCTACTTCTGGAAACCACAAAACATTATGATGATTACTGAAATATCCTGGTAGTTAGGAAACTAGATCTTAACTATTACGTGGCATTAGAGGTGCTATTTCTTTCTTTCAAACTTTACTCAATTTGATTCTGGTCGTAATTCTCGTGCTTAGTCAGAGAAGTTCACTAAATACCCAAAGACAAGTTTACTGCAGAATGTACTATGAATCCGTCACAACCTTGTCAACGTCTAAATTGATGATTTAAAATATCACCGTCAAAAATTCGCTGCTGCGCACATGCATGATATAATCAGTTCCGGTGTTCGCACCACGTGAATATCAGCGGTGGACAATGAGCGACGGGTATTATAACACAAACCTAGACTACACTCTTATCATTTCGCAGACAAAGAACCTCTTAAGATAAAGGGTCTCTGGAAGAACACCGACACCGATATATATATATAT